>JAQIVE010007033.1:0-10869 GCA_034698285.1 Sminthurinus bimaculatus
TTATTCCTTTGTTTGCGATATTGTGTAAACAAGGTGGGCTTCTCCGAAAACGTCATTTCAAGCCCAAGTCGCGACGTGAACTTAAGCTAATAAACATTGTGTTTTGTACCTTTGTTTTATATATAACAATAACAATGATGCGTCTCCTGCTCACTTCTTCCTCTCTGTTTAATATAATGTTATGAAGGAGAATTCCATTGTTTTGAATTGAATATATGTAATATGTATGTGTGTGGTGTGCACAATTAATATATCACACTCACCTTTTCCTCTGCAGAATCAAAGCACGTAATCATAGGAACAACGCTGTGAAAAAGACAAAGTAAATACCTCGAGCTCTTTATTCGAATTCTTATTCTCCTTCTCCACCAAGGTCGCAGCCAGAGTTCAAGCTAAAATTCAAATCGCAAGCCAAAAGGGCCCATCATAATCACCAATACTGTCATTGATATCATGAGATAGAATTACATGTCACTTTTTAAAGACATGGTATCAACTTGCTTTTCATCCATGTTGTAAACTTTTATTTCGATTTCTGCCTCCAGCATTTTTTCATTATATTTTCGTTTGTGCAGCGACCACGGACAGAAGCTTCGTTATTTTTAGTGCACTAAAACGTTTTGGAATCTCCAATTTCAGTTTTGTTCTTTCAGACAAAAGTTTTAGGCAATTTTCCTTGTGACTGAACGTAAGTTGCCTTTTTAATTACCATCCAAATGACAACCTTTTTAACAAAGAATTTTGTATTATCTTTGCCGATGCTTCGGAGAAATTCGCCGTTTTACATAATTCTGTGTCAATGACATTAATTAGAAAAAAGGTACTATGTAAATCTATACAAATAAAAATATAAATACGTACGTTGTGTACTATTTTCAGATGGATCATCTATTAAACCGTGCGGGCGTCTATCTTCCACTTTTGGCCTTAATCATCATCATGGGGACGAAATTCGACTACGCCGAAAGTACAGATGCCATAGTATCCGAAGAATCCTTTCAAAACGGCGAGTTTCACAAGAAAATGCCCAATGAAACCGACGCATGGAATGCTTACATTGAAACGTTTGTCAGCCGAGGCAAAAAAGATCAGGAAAAGTGCAACGAAACGAATCATGAAATTATGCTGCGAAAGCGGGAAAAGCATGTGTTAGTCATCAACAAGCAACAGAGATTCGAGCCGGGGGTGTTTTCGTCCATCTTTCAAACTCTAAATGAGAGTCTGAACGAGACCTTGGTCTACCCTGGCTACTGTTCATTTAACCCCTTTTGGACCAAGAATGATACGGACTTGTACTGTGGGGAAGATGGATTTTGTCAACTTGCTGTGAACTCAAACCGTCCACAGCCCCCATCACAACCAAAAAGTGTAAAAGAAGGAGAAATGCCGGTGTCGAACAGCCCCATTGACAATAAGACGACAGAAAAATCAGGAGGAGGTAGTAGTGAACTAACTCCAAATATAGTCAACCGAACCGTCATCACTCTCACAGCACCCCATAACACTAGTGAAAAAGTTCTTACAGGTCAGGAATACCACACAGTATTGGACAACAGCAACAATACTCGTTTGGCAAACATGACCGCGTCTCCAAATTCCACTGCTATAATGTCAGCCATTCCTGCACTTAACTTGAACTTGCTTTTCCTTCTTCATTTTTATGTACTCAACTAATTGCTTTAATAATGTGCGTGTGCTTCATCCGTGTAAAATAAATTCGTTCTCAAAACTGAGGTTTGTACAGCTACATTATATATACCTATACTATAATATGAAAATAATAATATGATATGTATTGCCTGTTAAAGAAAGTGTTTCCAATGCGCTAAAGGTAGTCTAAATTCTACATTTTACCTTAAAAATCGTTTTATACACAGTCATTTTTAACTTTGTTTTAAGATGAAAGTTTTTGTTATGCTGGAGAAGCTTCTTTAAATGAATAAAAAATCTATCATTATTTTATAGATTCAATTTTTCTTATCATTTTTCGGACTATCTCTTAGTTTTTTTCATCGTAATTTCAAGCGTCAAAAATATTATACACACATAATAAATTTTGCTTTCTTGGAAAAATAATTTTAAAGTGAAACTTTCTCTTGTTTTGCTTTGCTTTATACAGAGGAGAGAGAGATATGTTCATTGGTATGGACTATAGGGACATATGTGTATGTATGTGTGTATTGTATATCTATACTTTTTGAATTCTAAGTTGGACTGTCATAATATTACATCATGTGTAAAAGGATGCCGGCATGAATTGTTAAATAAAATTTCATTTTCTTCTCCAAAATTTTATTCGCATGGGTTTTCATTTTTCCTGTCTATAGACCTCGTGTCCGACTGCTACAAAATTCTTGAAGAAATGCGACTTCCCATATTTTATGTTGTGTGAATTCATGCACAACTGTTTTTTCTTGGACAATATAGTGAGTGCTACTTACACTCTTGTAAATACAGTTAGGAACCTTGAACATCGTACGGGGAAAATTTTCTCTGCGAGCCTAACTTTCACCATGATGCAGATAACTTTTGGGGGTGGTCAAAACGAGAAAAATCTTACAAATTTTATCCTCTTTTCAGATATGTAACGCAAGTTGACCTATCATTTACCGTTCTTGACCTATGGTCAGAAACGTAAAACAACTCCAAATCGAACGGGACATTGAACATCGTACGTTTTTAGTTTTTTATCAATATTTTTTAAATTAATTGATCACATGTCTTGCCCGTTCAAAATCATTTCAAAATCACGAGTTGATTCAGTAAAACCTTGCTAAATTTAAATTTAAAAAACAAACTTGTCTGTATTTTTACAGTTGACCTTCCCTCGACCTTTGTTCAAGTGATACTTTTAAGTAGCAAATTTATGATTTGGAACGGGCGAGACATGTTATTTTCAGGAGATCACTGTGATTTCAATTCTTTACACTCAATAATGTGCCTTAGCATTTTAGAAGCGTATTGAGTTTTAGTTTTATGATTTTTAATTGAATTTTCGTAAAAAAATTATTTAAAAAAATATTACCGTACGATGTTCAAGGTATCTAACTGTATGTGTGGTGAAACTTTTCCCAAATGAAATCCACAAACTTTTTTACGGACAGGGCCTGAATATTTATTATTGCAGTAAATAGCTCATACTTTTTCTTTTTTCTTTAGTTTTCAGTAAAATAGTACTGGTTTAATATCCTGTGTACATTGTACCTCTCCCTTGGGTTATTATTCTTCCGCCCTTGTCTACTTTTCAGTTTTTTTACCGTTAATGGTCTTATCATAAGAGACGGCTCTTCTGATGTATAATGTATGCAAATTAACGTCGGAAAAACTCTGACAACATTTGGTTTTAAAAAAACTTTAATGAAAAATGAAATGGGGAGTTCATCAAAACCTATACGCATGCATAATGTTATTTTTTCTAATGTTCCTTAGCATACTTTTCATTGTTTTCCTTTCATCTTATGAAAATTCCCGTTTCCTTTTTTCCTCATTAGTTTTTTGTATACTTTTTTAACGAACCTCAAATTACAACATTGTTTCAACATTCAAAGTCTGTTTATAGTTTTTAGGACAGCAGGAGAACATTCTTAGGTCACTATTCTGACACAAAACATACCATGCAATGAAAACGTATAATGTCAAATGCCGACTCACCTTATACGTGTACATTGTATTGTACATCTTACATTCCGTAGTTTTTTTCTGTTTTGTTTTAATTTTTAAATGCTATTAAGCAGCCCTAGTAGGCTGTTCATTTATAATCTAGGAATGTTTCATTGTGTTTGAAATTTGTTAAAAATTAATTTCGATAAGTGCTTCAATTTGAGACACTAGTTTTAAAAATGTCAAAAAAAGGTCTCAGGTAAAAAACCATCAATCATTATGCGTACCCCGCTTGTTGCATTGATAATTAATTACATTTTATAGCCTGAGGAAGGCTACCAATGAACAAACGGAATCGAAAATCATTGTTTTTTCATTTCATCATCGACCTTATATTATACAGTGGTATCATGTCATATTTCATACGGTGCAATCATGGACGGGATACGAACCCTGAACGTCGCAGACACGAGACCTGACATTAGTACCACGAGACTACAGTACCCTTGAGATAAGCAGCCCTTTCTAAAGCCTAGTATTCACTTCGCCTTTTTCACGTGAAAACGGTTCAGATGAAAAAAATTCCAATGTTAAAGCATAGGCGAATTTTTTCATTCGAGCGCATTTCACGTGAAAAAGGCGAAGTGAATACTAGGCTTAAATCGTTACATAGCACAAGAGAGACACTTTACACTTTCTAATCCCTTACAAACCCCAAACATTTTACTCTTTAGTCTTTTCTGCTTGCACAACCTCGGGAGCAAAGTTCTCGGAACATTATGCAGTCGAGTTGAGATAAGTTGAGAAAGTTTTTCAAAAAACATCATGTTTTCCTGTAAGTAATACATAAATGCCTCATTTTCTTGTTCTGTGAGACATCATTGTGGACCTAGTTTTCGTTTTATCATTTTAAAAGACAACATAATATGTACAATGTAAAATGTCCAGCAGTTCATGTTTCTTGCTATTATTAGTATAAAGTCTATCGGATTCTATTGTTGTAGATACAGCTGTGGTAACATCTTTAGTGGGGTTATGAGACAAGAGGATAAAAGTGGAACATATAGCCATGGAGATTAAAGCAAGATTATTTGCAACCACAGTCGGCTTTAGTGTTTACTGCACAGCATGTTTGATGAATGTATGTACACAGAATATGTATCTGAGCAGAAGCGACCGTTCAAATAACACAAGGCAAACTGTTGTGTTTGTAGTTTTGCATGGGAATTCGAGCTGTGTGGCTTTGGCCACGAATTACACATTGATAGATTTTAGCGGTGGAGCTTTAGTGATTTCAGTTTATCCCTTGTCAGGTTAGACTCGAATTCCAGAGTCATTCGGTTTTCCAGTCCACGTGGCACTGAATTTTTTGGAGGAATTCTTATGTTACCTTGGGCTCGTTTTAACTAAAGTCATTTGTACATATTTTTCGCGTTTATCAAATATTTTGCTATGGTTTGCCAGCCTGAGACCGAAGAGGCTTCATGCATACAAATATTTAAACTTGGTGGGTATATATAAGGCACAAATAGCTACATACATAGTTTGAAATGATGCTGCATTATCGTGGTCCGTGGAAAAAAGTTTGAATCACTTACCATCAAAGTATTTTGGGGTTTTTTCAGTTTTCCCTTTTCCTTTGCTATCTGGATCGTCGAGTTTCCGAGTTAAAGATGCTCTTAGACTGTTTCAATGGGAAATACAAAGAGTTCATTTAAAAAAGTTAATGCAAAAATAATGAGTAGAAAAGTTCATTATTTATGTTTGAGAAACATGTGTGAATTTTTTAAAAATCTGTCAAGCCGATTTCTCTCTGCCGAATTCACTTTTAAACGTTTTTTAATTTAAACAGCGCTTAAAAAGCATAGTAATTTTAAAATATCACCTCCTCCAGTCATAGAGCAATGATTTACAAGCTTTGAAAAAAAAATAAAAAAAGATCTCAGTATGATTGTTAAATATCACTGTGTCATGTCGATTACATTGGTAATTAACTGAATTTAAAACCTATTAAAGGTTACCAACAAATAAACGGGATAATCATCATTCGTTCCGTTTCATCATTGACCTTATATCATTCCAGTTTCATGTCATAAAGTCCGGATTCATCCTTTTAGAACGCCCAGAGCACATGAATGATGTAAAAAAAGTATTGAAAACTAACAAAAAGTGAGGTCTCCGTGAATTTCAGCAGTTAATTAGCAGGGACATAATAGTGAAAAATAGAAAGAAAAAAATCAAAAAAGTAACTATTGCATAGTTTAAAATTCAGATTTCATTCATTTGTATCTGCGCTCGAGTTTTGGAACAGCTGGGAAAATTATAAACTATTATACATACAAAATGTAAAATTTATTAAAATTGAATTATGAAAAGAATGGATTTTGTTGACTGTACTTGAAAATAGTCTTAAAGTTCAAGTTTTCTTACTGCCCGGCAATATAAAAAGAAAATTAAAACTTCAAAGCTCCCAAAAAGGTTTAAGATTTTATGCAAGTAGAGATGGAATCGTAATTTGGCAGTAAAATAAAGTTCTTCTGGTGCACGGAACTGTACACATAACAAATATAAAGAACTGACAATATAATAAATGAAGCCATATAAAACGTAGATTATAGTTACTTAATACCAAATCTCCGTAATGATTGTATATGTATTCAAAGGCATTCAAAAGGGATTAGGAATTTCAGGAGAAATTCCTCAAACATTCAATGTATATGTGGCAAATGCTCAAATCAAAGAGCTATCAGCCTAAAGTCCATCTGTCCGTCCATTGACATCAGGCGTTTCCTTTCAAAGTTGCTACATAATTCCAGATCTTTAGATGGAGAACAGGCAAATTTAACAGAGGACGGACAGATACATACCGGATTCTTTCTTTTCGTCTTTATCATCTCTTGTCTTATGAAGAAATTCAAGTCAAATCCTAAAGGATGTCAGAATTAAGATAGGCCAAAGACACACAGTCTCCCTTCATCTCGGGTCTCAAGTCTCAGCACACCATAATATCTGCAATATCATACATATATCTTACATAACGAAGGACTTCACGCAAAATCGATTCGTATTTCAGCCTATTTTATTTCGCTTTGAACCTATATAGATGTAATATGTATGTATATACATAACATGTCATATCTATACTTTACGTTGAGCTTAAGAACTTCCTTGTTAAGAAGTGGATACAGCATGAGCACTGAGCACATACCTATACATTATACATACCGTATATTTAGGTATGAGTAAAGATCTCACCAGAGACTCAAGTTCACTTTGTTACATCACCATCAGGAAAATAAGAGAATATCCACATCCAGATAGAGAGAGAGAGAAGCAGGAAGAGGCAGCAGCAGCAGTAGTCCATAGAATTGGAAATCAATTGTTCTCCTTGTTGGCTGCTCTAGTCTATACAGATATACGTCTTCCGATTAGTTTTCCGGTTTCCCTAAACATGAATCTTCTCTCACTCGCGTTTATTTCCTCTGTCATTCCCCTTCTCTCTTTTTATGTAGGTTGTGAGGAGCCGGAGCAAAATTGGAACCTTAAGTATTAAGTCTGATTGCCATTTTGCCTCTACCGTTTCTCCTTTCTACATATCTATCCATCCACCAATAAAGTTCTGTGCATGATATGGTATGGCTGTCGGAAAGATGGAGATGGAATAGAAAATAGAGAGGAAGATTCATTCTCATTCATTCAATTTCATTTTCTACCTTTTGGCCCTTTTCTATTGCTCTCTCTCTCTCTCTCTTCATCTCTCTTTCTCTCCGAGTTATGTTATAGCGGAAGGGATAAATGTGTGGAAATGCATCGCCAACAGCAATGAAGCAACTAAGGAACTATTCATTCATTCCGCCGTTCTTTTTCATCAATTTTACCCGTGAAATATGTATCTACATAAGTATCTACGTACCCAAATGCGTTATGTATGGAATGGATCCTCTCTCATCTGCACATTCATCATTCAATTCCACGTTTCATTTCCCAATTTTCCAACAAGTCTATTTTTACTCCCGGTCTATATAATATACATAGTGTTATCTTTTTATTAGCGAAGTTTGGCATGTAAAAAAATTCTCTCTATTGTTGCTTCTGTTCAATTTTTTGCCATGACGTACAAGAAAAAAATACGGTATTTAACCTATTGTCTGAAACCAGAGAAAACAATACAGAATTTATATCTTGTAAGCTAGTAACTTTTTTTTACTAATCTTGTCCCATAATTTTGCCCATGTACCATAATATTGGATATTTTTTTGCTTATGAAAGTAGGCACTAGTTGCATAAGAAAGTTATTAATTTTTTTCTTCTAAAATAACGATTTCTGGCGCGATTGTATCGTGAGTAATTAATTAATTTCCAATTGGTGATATGGGTAACTATGGGCGACGGCAAGTCGATTAAGAGCGAAAAATCGAATGGTATTCGTTGACCTCCAATATGAAAGACTGAAGAGAAAAAAGAGATTACGTTGCTTCGTTAGGTTTTATAACATGTTTTGTATGTATTTAGTCTTTGTTTTTCTTGAATAAACCAGCCGATGGAAGAAGAGGGAAAAATATTTATTGACAAGGGTGAGTAGTCACGATCAACAACGTTTAGTACTAATTAAAGGTCAACTATTTATGTAGAACTGAAAACATAACAAAGAAATGTTACAACAGCAACAACAACAAAACTAAGAACATTGGTTATTGTTGAATGGTTCGCAACATGCATTATGCCAACATGTCAGTTGACCGTTGGCATAAACCATGGTGCGACAACGACACAGATCAAGGAAAACGTGTAGGCTTCCGAAAATCGAGAAGCAGTTGAGCAATACGTTCTCCATTTCTCAGCCTTGCTTTCTGAAAAAGGACACGGCGGGAAGGGATTGCCAATCGGGGAACAGTTGTCCTCTTGAACCTCCTTGGGAATGGGATCATTGCACTCATCACCATGACATCGACAGCCAAAACCAACCTTTTCCCGGAGAACCGACTCCATTTGAAGAATGTGGTTGCAGTCCTCGGGCAGCTTTAGGCGGCCGGGTCCATCTAGGCCACATCCACGATGGATTACTTTATCCGGGCAAGTTAGCAAGATAAAACAGCCGAGATTCCTCACTCCACAATCCTTGGAAGGTGCATTCGAACCCTTTCCAACACGACAATATCTGGTGGGTTCATCCCTGCCACCCATATCATCGTCATCGTCGTCGTCGTCAACATCGGCAACGTTTTTGACGTCGATGCGACCTGAAATTTCAAAACAGTCTAACGTTTTTTCAGTTTGTTACATAAATTATTGAATTTATGTATTGTGTTATTAGTTTCTTGAACATGAGCTTGTTTAATGTACCTACAAATTCTTACGTGGGATTTGAGTAGAAACAAGGCTAATGGCAAAAAACAGCACAAAAATTGATGCAGTCATCTTGATCCACATTATCCTGATCGCTTTTGTCTTTCCAGATTTTAGCAACAACTCTTTTCTACTCTCACCTTACCACCAAAAAATGTTGTGGTTTTTAGTGTATGTTTATGCTATGTTTGAAAATTTATGTACATGTTTCCATGGCATTGCAAAAAAGTATACTGAAGTAACCCCGGTTAGGTACACATAAAATACCCCAGTTTATACTCAAAATAGAGTTAGCTGCTATGAGGCATGCATAAGTATATTTACAATATTATGCTTTATATCGTACCAGTATTTGCTTCTTCACAATCCTTTTGATTTTACCATCAACTGTAACCTGAACACAAAAATACGGTGATGATAAAAAATGTATTAACTAAATGCACACATAGTAGGTACTTACAGCCAATAAGAAACAAATCACCTAAAATAACATTTTGTACAACATGAACAGTGAACATGATGTGATGAGCTTCTAATTTCTACTTACATTCATGCAGGTTTTACAGAATGGGTACTTTCATCAGGTAATCATCAAGAGTTCCAATCCAATTCATCAAAATAGAATGATGAAATTGCGCTTTACTTTGCTTCTGCAGGCCTAATGAGTGAAATTACTTACTTCTTAGTAGAAAGTAACAGCAAAAGCACTGTAATTAATTACACCTAATGGATAGTAACACCGTCTTATCTATTCTATAATTCTCTGCCCCATTTCTTTTGCTTACTTTGTGCTGTAAAAATCATACATGACTTATGCAACAAAAATTACATAGATACATAGGTACATACACACACGCTCTGTTGTTTGAACAACTGTACAAACTGTGGATACCTGAGGGTAGTTCTTGATGTTTTTTATCGAGTTGAAGAATTACATAAATGTTACGAAAAAAGCTACTGACTGGAAAAAAGGAAGATGCTGGACTAAGATATTTTCCACTGATGCTTTATTGTATAAACAAGAACGTATAATATGGAATGTGATGTACATTCTGTAAATAAGAAAGTAAAAAAGTAAAAAAAAACGAAACGGGTGAAGAAATGTATAGTGAAAAGAAAACCAAATGATTCTCCAGAGAAACGTTGAGCATATACTGTGGTATTCCTCATTTTCTGTTTTATGTACATAAGTATGTAGACATGGCCAAACCTTCATGTTTCTTGAAAACTTGAGACCTTAGACTTTAGTGTCGGGGTTTTCCGCCTGTATTGTGCTAAAACTTTCCTATAAAGACGTCGGTTACATCCGATGAGATACTGTTCGAGCAGTTTGCAACACAAATTAATTGTAAAAGGATAAAATACTGATACGTATGCTTAATTTCTTACCATTTATAACCAAAAATTACAAAAATAGCACAACTATTCAAAATGCTTTCTCTTGGTAAGAATTCACTAAATTTTAAAGGTACAATAAGGGAAAAGTTAACAAAATTTAGAAAAACAATTTAGAATTCACTAAATATCATTTTTCGGGGTGAAAGCTTAAGCCAAAATACAACATTCATGAGCCATATCTAAATATTTTCGGATTTAAGTGAAATTTCCAGGAAATTCATTCACACATTTTACATATTCCCCGCTAAAGAAGCAATTCCGGGCTAAATGTTTCAATTTTTCAGAAAAAGTGGTCTGTCGGTCATGTCTAATAAGAATAATATATCTTTGTACAGTATAAATATATGTCCAAACATGCTTAGTATTTTAGGATGTGCATGCATCGGTTATTTTTTTCTTTCCCCCCTTTTTAGGGTAGCGAAGCTGCCCTACTGTTCCGATGCTGTCCGTCCGTCCGTCCGTCCGTCCGTCCGTCAACCCCTCCATATGTACATTAAAAACCCATTTGATTACATGGGCTTTCAA
>JAQIVE010007034.1:0-10868 GCA_034698285.1 Sminthurinus bimaculatus
CCCATGGGATCCGGTGGGATTTTAATATTAGGGTTGTTATGAAAATAGTACCATAATCTCATTTTAATTTAGCAATCTTATCAAAAATACTTAGAAGGCGGCAAGAAAGAATGAAGCAGCGAAGGATGAATCTGATGACACGTATCGGCATTCGTCGTGCAATTGTGCATAAGCGGCGTCAAACTGTTTTTTTTTCTCAGGTAGGATTCTCAATAAAGATATTTTGATAAAGAGAATGATTCTTTACACAGTGATTTCTCGTTGGGACCAATCAATTGCCATGTCCGATGAACGCAAATCAAAGGTTTGTAAAGGCAGGTCCTTCAGCACATGCGCATAGACCAAGATGACAATGGCATTCCTTTTCAAACATTTTCATTTGTTTTTTTGGCCGCACATATCCCGTATCATTCTCGCTATGTACTCATTGAGGCATTTCAACGCCGCTGTAGACATTTCTTCGGATGCTCGCACTGGGGTGTACGAAGGCACATACTTTATACCTACATTTTTCAGCGCATGAGAGCGAATGCCATCAGTGGCGTCGAAACGCTTCAAAGAGTGCACAGTACAATCTTTGACTTTATCTTTTAACGTCGATAATTAAGTGAGGATCGGATCAAGAGAAATTCTTGTTGCATAAGGTGACCGAAATTGGTATCAAAATTTGTGCTACTGCAAATTTTCCGACTTCTCTAAGCTTAACCTTTTCGTTGCCAATGTTACTTGTAGGCAAAAAATAAAATAAAACAGGCTAGTTGCCGAATGTTGCTTAAAGGTAACAAGTTTTTCTATGGAAACTCCTATAGTTTATATAAATTGTATTAGTTAGAAAATTTTTTTTTCTAAAAAGGTCTCGCAACGAAAAGGTTAAATCTGCTGCTGCCCAATTCAAACGAAATGATGATAGCTGTTTAGTAAAGCGTTATTTTGATATATAAAACCTCACTGCGTGTCTATCAGTAAATACCTTTAAAAATAATTTGTCTTTTTTAACACCGATGGCAACCCTGTTCGTTTGAATTCTAGTAATTTGAAAATTCGGTTTATTTAAAAGATTAGCCCACTTTCCCCTGATTCGGTAATAGAAGCTCACTGAAAATCGCAAGCCAACCGGGTTGAGTTCCAGTATAAGAATGACTTTTCAATAACTGAGCTTTCATGCATACTTTGAACGCCGCTCGTACAAAGATTTACTCAGCCCGGTCTTTCATTAATGCAGTAAAAGTGGTTTGTTAGATTGTCAAAAACTGCAATAAAATTATGTAGCCGTGTGCGAATGGTTGGATTAGGGCACGAGGATTGGTATTTCGTTTAATTCGAACAAGTTGAAAAAATAACAGAAATGGCTGTAAAACTTTGATGCTATTATTGTGCAAGTAGTTGTTTGTAGAATACAGACGAATTTTGCACATAAAATAGAAAAGTTTTTTGACACAACAGAATTGTTAATATTTTCAAGAAAGTTTTTCCTTTTGTGACTGTCACATCTCATTATGTATTGTACGAATTTCGGATTTTTCACCTGATTGATTTAATCCTTACCCGATAGTCTGCTATTAGGAAATATAGAGTGTGCACGTGGACGAAATTCGAGGAAAACAGAAAGCCATTCCAGAAAAAATATGCCGCTGGTCACCATTAGTAAAATTACCCAAACGAAAAAAACCAGATGAATATCCGATTGTTCGAAACTCAGAATTTTGAAAGTGTGACTGCCAGCTTGATCGAAATTCTTCCTGTCTTTTACATTTTTAGTCTTGTCTGTAAATCGGATTCTCTTCCACTTTTCCCAAAACTGAAGCAGGCCCGAATGCATCAGCAAAATTTCCATCCGCTGTAAAAATAGCTGACCGTCATGCTTGAAGAATATATTGCTTGCCTGATATCCCTGAATTTTTCTATAGGATTGGTGATCATCAATTCGTTTGAAACCCCGGTTATTATTGTTGTTGTGGCTAAATTTAAGCTTAGGGTCTAATTTCATCTCGTAAACGAACTTGTTCCAAAAGTACTCAAAATCCTGCAGGGGAACCACAAAAGCCGATCTTCTCCCACGTTTAGGTCCAAAATATTGTCGGATCACCCTCGACAGATTTCGGTCATCGGGCGCTGGATTCGTCTGTCCATTTAGTTTATCAACATACTTAACAAATGCAATGCAGCTCTCGATTTCTTGGCAGCCAGATTTTTCAAAGGGCTCGCGTTGAACTTGCGGCCCACAATCTTGCCGACACTTTTCGAAGAGGCGGGAGTAAATTTGGCCAAAGGGACAAAAAATTTTTCGATGACTTGACATTAATTTCCCAAAAAGGGTCTTCCATTCCCAATCATCCGGCTGTAAATTAAACCGGCTGAAAAATACCGTAAAATCTTTACGGAATCCACCGGTCTCTGCTTCTCCCGCCTTCCAGATTTCCTGGAGTGACCCCCACTTTGTATAGTACGGCAGGTCAACAATGTAATTAGACTTCATGGCACCCCGATAAGCGTTGGTCAAAATAGACCCAAAAATCAGCCAAAGTCCCAAGATTTTAAGGATTGTCCGGTAAACCCTCCGATTTTCCGTCTTTTTCGGAAATTCTTTGTCCGTCTGCTCCAACAGTATTCGAAAGATCCAGATCCCGCTTTCTAAAACGATCTTGAAGCTAAGCTCTCGGTACAAACAAAAAATGGTCCCCAACGTCAACAGGGTGTCGAAGCAGAGACAAAGCCATGACCCGAGGTCAAAGGGCATGAGATAAACCTCGAGTCCAGTTTTGACTGTCTGAACATCCTCTCCGGTGATAAATCGATATCTTTCACTGTCCGTATAATAAATTCCTTCCGGTCGCTCCTCGTAGCCCAAAATCTCCAGAATATTCGTGTCGTAGTAGCTTTTTAGCAGAGGTAGCAGCGGTTTCGGAACTTTATTTTCGTTTTGTCTTAACGAGGCGAAAGAAATGTTCCAGGACTGCAGGGCAAAGAACAGGACATAAGCTGAATCTTGTTTCACATGATTATTTACCAGGGGGTCAAAGGGCGTTCGAAACGTTTCTCGTTTTGACGGTGGAATTCGCTTGTCACCTTTGACCAAAAGACGACGGTACAATGTTTCTTGAAATTTGTAGAACAGAACTTGTCGGGAAAGGCTTTTGACCGTTTTAAAGGTGCGGGTCAAGTACATAGATGACGCAAGGTCAAGTTGGATAAAAATATCGGGTAAAAAATTTTGGTCTACCGAAACGTACCAACCTT
Organism: Sminthurinus bimaculatus; assembly: GCA_034698285.1. Lineage (NCBI taxonomy): Eukaryota > Metazoa > Arthropoda > Collembola > Symphypleona > Katiannidae > Sminthurinus > Sminthurinus bimaculatus. The sequence continues at coordinate 3,238 of JAQIVE010007034.1, forward strand.
TAAGAGAGTCGGGAGTTTTGGAGAACACAAAAATCGGCACATCGTTAACAGAGGGACCCGAATTCATCGTGAAGGACCAAACAAATTTAGACAGGTTCTTTTCAGGGTTTGAAATTGGATCAACGGTCCGAAGAAAAATGAGAATAAATTTTGGGTAGAACTGGTGGGTTGAAATGTACAGCTGTCTGTATGCAGGGGGCGCTGTATCGGTTCTACTAGTGGTCGATGCATACTGAAGGACGGCGACGTCCCACAAGCTGTCGACTTGAACATTGTTGGGATTCGGGGGGATAAACAAGATGAGACGGAGGTAGGTCACTCCGTGTTTTAGAGAAATGACCCAGTTCATGCTGCGCTCCCCCGCTTTTTGGTGCATCGGAGAATGAAGGCTCGGTTGAATTTTGCTGGAACTGGAATTCGAGCTTTCTTTTACTCCTATACAATCGTCAAGAACGCGTGGCTGATTCACCTTACGGTAGTCCAAACTGAAAGTTTTGTTCCATCTTTGTACTAAAAGAAATGAGTCAGTCAAACCACGAAGAGCCGGGGTCAAGTCAAAGTCCACCGCACGGTCAACTGATCTTAAGTCAATGGTTTGTAAAGGCAGGGCTCTTAATAAATTAGCATTGACTAACAATAAAAGGACTATAGAATTCCACTTTAAAAGTTGCATTTTGCTGGTTTTTGATTTTTGACCGGTATCTAAAGGCTTGATCCCGATTCGACTCGAAAATGTTTCAGAGTGTGCATAGAAACAAGAATCCATAACGTGCTTGTTTAATTTTTAAGGGGGTTACACAATTTGTGGAGCAATATTTTTAATGCTGTTTATTTTACAAAGGTGTCCAATTTTCTTAAGTATTAGTGTCCTTGTTTCTAGAAGAGGGCCATTAAAAAATGTTTGTTTTTTGTCGTTTTTCAAAGTGGATAGTGGATATTATGTGTTTCAGAATCATTTTACCAATCCTTTAAGTAATTTCCTACCGAATGTTTGCTACACTGTTAAAATTGTGCTGCTTTTATGAATTAGAGCCGAAGAAAACATAGCAAATAACAACCGAAACGGCAACAATTACTTGGCGTCTCATTCTCATTATGTACTCTATGAAGCATTTCGACGCCGCTCAAGACATTTGCTCTCATTCTCATATCCTTAGAGTTGCAGGTGGCCAAATCAGGACTTCGTCAACACCGGCGTGCAGTTTATGCGTGGCGTCAAAATTCTACCGAGAATTCGTCAAGCCAGTAGGTACATAATCATTCATTTTCCATGCATGCGTCTTTTCATGTAAAGTTGAGGCAAGATCCACAATCGCTGGAAAATTTTTTGTCAGTTCTCTACAACCGAACATAAAATCAATAGTAAGGAATTTACACTGAAAATTTTAGGTTGGTGTAAAGTATCAACCTCGTTTCTAAGAGCTCGTGAAAAGAGTCATAAAGTACTTATCTGTAATCAGCATGTACAATGTACAACTGATAACGCAGTGTTTTCTTATCCGGTGATCTTTGTGTCTCTGAAATATTGTACGTAAGGGCGTTTTAAGCTAAAAGTACGTATGATGTGCTAAGCTTGAACGCCACTTCTTGTTTCATGCTGGAATGATCGCCCTTCGATAACGACAGTTGAGAATCATCTCCTTCATTTCTCCGCAAAATCCTGACTCATCAGCCGTCATATGCACACTAATGAACAAGGTTCCGCAGTCTGGTTTATTTATTAAAATTAGGTAAATTTCAACGCAAATCATTATTCAAAATAACCCTTTTTTACAAATGAATTATAAATTGCCGCAACTTGGAGAGTAATTGTACATTTATTTACGTGTATCGATACGATATTCGATTGAGAGATCAATTTCATACTGATTGACCGTCTTCATGTGTAAAAGGTGCTATTGGCGCCTTTGTAACACAAGTGGCGTCGATATTACACAATTGTTGTTCATTTTTCATTAAATTCGTGTTTAACTTGGACGCCGTTACTTTCCAACTGAAAATTCACTAGCCTTCCTAACAAGAAAGGTCACTACAGTTTCCCGAATTTTTCTAATCTCCCCAAGAATTCTTTGTAATAGTATTTAGACTTTCCTACGATTCCAGTTGATAGCCATTGAAAATATGCGTAATAGTTTTGAGCGGCATTATTTCTGAAATGTAAACATTTTGGGAAAGGTTTAGCTAAAGCAAATATGCAATACATACAGGCATGCTTATTTATTAAGTGTATTTGCCTTTCAACTTGCAAAAACATTAATTACACAAAAAGTGACTTTATTAATCGGCTAAGGCGCGTTGAAAGTCTAAATGTGCGTTGTCCGTTATTAAGTAGATAGATCAAAGACAGATTATTTCTGAGTGTGGTTTGTCTGCAACTGTCTTCTTACACTTACTCCTCAACTGTTTGGATTCAACGCCAGTTGAGGTTGATTGCGATGAGCAACCTGGCATGAATGCAACAGGTCCTTTGTTCTGCCTCTTCGATGGCCGAGCAAAAATTAAAACTCTATAGCAGCTCCAAATCCAGCCAAAATTGAAAGCCGTCAAATATCATTTATAATTTGGCTATGAAGAGTGCAAGCGGAGTCAAGAAATGTTTCATAAAAAGCAACATTCTCAGCATTACTACTAATTCAGTTTGTTGAGCACACAACCCGCCACATTCTCAATGCGCACCCGTTGCAGCATTTCGACGCTACTCAAGACGTATTCTGTATTGCAGATAAACTAGTTCCTGTGGAATCTGCAGTTCCGTGCATCACAACATCCGAGCAAATGTCATGATTGGCATCGAAATGCTTCATGCTTCAATTTGATTTATTTCAGTAGGTATCTAATTGGATGAGTTTTTAGTACCGAGTATTTAGAAAATAATACTCTATTGAAAGATAAAATTCGCTAGAAACAATAGATTCAATGCTGCCGTAGCACCTGAACTACGCTTGTTGTTCGCATTACGACGACTGACGCGTTGACTGGCGTTAAGACCTGACACATAATACTCAAGCTTTTTGATTTAAGAATTCAATTACCCACGAACTTTCAGATATATGTACTATGCGCTTAACTTCAAGGCCGTTAATTTATATTTTAGTGAGTTGATTTGCAAGAAATTTTGTAGGTTTGCAGATTGTCTGCGCGAGGAGGAGGACCCATGGTCATTTTTTAAGGTTGGTCCTAAAATTCTGAAAAAAATACCACAAAATAGTTCGCCGGATTCCTGACAACTTTCCTCTGGGCACCATATAGAAAATCCGATTCGAAAAGGTACTTACCCCTTTGAGTTCGACCTCCGAGTCGATTTTTCCTTTGAAAAGGAGAATTTTTCAAAAATCCGTAACTCCGAAACTATGAGTGACCTTAAAAAGTAGCCAAAAGTAAAGATGCTCAGAAATATTGAATCCGCAACCTTGCCTTCTACATTATAGGCATTTACAAAGTATTTTTTTCACAAAAAGGTATGAAAGTACTCTTTGCGGATAAGAAAACAGCATTTAATTTGTTGCTTTTGTTTTGCCTCTAACTAGCTTCACAGCTCCGAGTTTAAAGAGCAAACGGCACGCACATCACCACTAAACGGCGATGTTTCTCGAGGTTGCGTTGGGAAAGAAAACTAGGTCATCCCATTCAATGTTAAATAGTGGTAATTCGTCTCCTGGCCAACCTTGGTATCCCCCATCTTTCGTCGAAGGCGGAACCAAATGCCGTACTGTGTCCAAGACAATACATTTTATTAATGCATTTCAACACATTTTTGAAGTTTTTCAACGCCACTCATAAGATATAATGTGACGATGTTGCCATGATAGATCTCCTTTAGCTGTAGCTTAGACCAAAACCACAGACAAATGGCATAACTGGCGTCGAAAACCTTCAAAAGATACAGAGCGAGAATTCAAAGGAAATGCGAGTTTTATAGTTGGGAGTTTCTGCGCTCTTGAAGGTATTCAGATGTGACTCTGGCTTTGGGGGAGCCGGGACTCTTTATTTACAGACGGTAACTCAAATGGTGTAACAGAAGGGTACTCTAACAGCGAACCCCGTACCAACTCAGCGAGCCGTACCTGTCAGGTTCGGTTCTACAGTAGTAGGAATCGAAGCATCGACCCCGCACAGCGTACAAGGTACGAAAACACGCTGACTTAACCACTTGACCAGACTAGTTTTCTAGTGTGACCGAGTATGCAGTATGCAGCAAGCCGAGAGGGAAAAAAAATCTTCATCTTTTTGCACACCACAGCGTAATTCTGTGTGTTAAGTTCTACCAAAGCAGTTTGCCGGATGACCTTCTTAACAAAATGTTATGATCATGTCTAACGGCGCGATGAGCGGCGTTAAAATTTGGTAGTTGGTGCTTAGATTTTTTAAACTTTTGACGCCGATCATGACTTTTGATGTGATGCAGTCATACTTTTAGTTCACAGTTAAGTTCCAAATAGAGACATCACACGCATCACATATCATAAGCGGCGTCGAAAATATTAAAAGTCAAATAGCGCAAATGCGACTGATTACTGATTATTGATTACCATGCATATGGTGAAATGGTAAAGAGTACAGAGGTTATCGACCCATCGTTTCGTCATCTTAGTGTTGTAAAGTTGGAGATGATTGTGAGTAAATGCTCTACTTGGCATGGTATGTAAAAAACTTGGGACGGTTTCAACACCTATACAATAACAGCTACGTAATTACATAAATGTGCTCGTGGAAAGCAGAAGCTTGCTTCATATTTTGACGAAATCTGCTGCGTAGTCCATAATTATTTTTAATCAGGCCAAAACGGAACGAATTTTTTGCAACATCTTTTTTTACTCGTTTGTTTGCACAAAAAGTTGAGCAATTGTTGCGTAGTGCTTAATAAGAGCGTCCCATTTATTTCTAGACCCGATAGTTTTTCCTTTGTTTCACTCCATATTTCCTTCGAAAAAGTTGGGTGCCATTCTATTCCTTGTCTTCATCCAAAGTCTTTCGCTAATCGTGGAAATGACTACGATTGTATCTGCAAAACTTTGGAGGTACATGAAGTTGGTGTTCCAATATGGGAATATTTGCCACCCGCACCCCTTTCGTTGGAATGAGGAGTTGCAAAGGGGTGAACTGTGTACCTCAAAACAACAACTGGTTGTCTGGTACATAAATGTGGGGGTGACTACCGTATACACCATCTATCTGGTTGCTCGTGGCATCCAAATCTGTTTTTATGACGCGTCGAGCAGCACTGAAAAAGTGTACATCAAGTTTGTCCTATTCTGGTACGTCGGAAGCGCGCTGTTCCAAACAGCCCTTTTGGTGAAGAAAAAGGACCTGCCATTGTTTTATCAACTAAATTCAACAGCCATTAAAAATTTTCAAGGTTTTAGTTATTACAACAAACATTTTTGAGAAGTTGTACAACAATAAACACTCACATTCAGAATTTTAATTTTCAATGCTGCGTTTTGTTCAGAACACATTTCGGACCAGGCTGCTACTGATAAACTTGCTGAACAGGATGACCAAGACGCTCTTCAACCGCAACAATGCCTAATGCCAAAGTTGGTGGATCTGTTTCTCGACTTTTCGGGATACGGATTGCTGAGCTTGATTCCCCTGGTCGGGCTGGTCAACTGGATTAGGCCGCAAAGTCCTGAAATGATCTCGTCATTGTTGGCGCCAAATTGTGGAATTGTACCATGGCCGCTGATCCTCCTGTCCGCCATTTTTCAAATGTACTACTTGTACATATTTGTGGCCAACTCCCTCTTTTTTGTGTATCTTGGGTTTGGCTGTGGCATCCCAGCGATCATCGCACTTACTCAAATCAAGTAAGATCAGTTAAAAAAAAATTTTAGGTTCTTGTTCATCTATTGTTTGTTCTACCGCACCTTTTAAAATACAAATATGCAAATTTTCAGAACATGGCTTCACGTGGATTCGGGCCAAAATTCTCCAGCAAAAGTCCGGCGGATTCTGGACCTGTACAGGAGCGTCGAAATAATCATGAGAGTCTTTGAAAGCTGTTTTGGTGACCTGGTGATGCCGGCTGGCAAGGGAATGCTGGTCAGTTTGTGCGTGTTCTGTGCCGTCGGCGCGATTCAGATGCAGGGATTCTTGGTCGTATTTCTAGTCGTGAACGGAAGTTGTGCTGCGCAAGTATTGATCGCGATGGTTTCCGTGGCTGCAATGTTCGACACCGTGTCGCACCAAATTCTGCAGGCGATGCGAGAGCCGAGGTTTCAAAACAGCCTGACTATGGAGCAAAAGAAGAAGGTCAAGTCCTTGCATGTTATTCAAGTGCGGATGAGGAGAGGGTACATTTTGGACAAGGAGTGTGTCAAGACCGTCTACAAAATTATTGTCGACTCTACCGTTGACATGCTTCTGGCCAAAAATTAAGTGAATACTGATAGCATACGTTATAAGAAAGATTTACCGGATTACCGAAACTTTTATTGATTATACAGTATTTGACAATCTCAAAACATTTTAACCAGTTTTAGCAACGATCAGCAAATCTTTGTATCGATTTAAAAAGCTTCACAGTGTTCACAGTTAATTTCCGACAGCCTGGATTCAATGCCGTTTAAGATTAACTTTGATGCGCAAGGTTACTATGTCATTCTAGTTAACGGGAGTCCTTTGTTTTGCACCTTAAAAGCAGAAATACTGTTTTTTCCGACCTTTGACTTGTTGGATTTTTGAACTAAAGTTGGAATTTAAACCAGTCCAGCTGACGAATAAGCCGGGTAGAAATCTGAAATTTTAGTTGGCCGCATCAAAACTCTTGCAACGGCGAGCGGCGTTCAGCGCAAGGTTTAATACTCAAAATTTTTGCACTTGCGTTGGAAATGAAGACAAGCTCATGGAATTCAATGTTGCAGAGAATGGCAATTTGACCTCTGATTTTTTGCAGCTTCCTCTTAGTCACGAGGCAGAACCAAAGGTCAGACTTGGTGGCAGATGGAAATGGATAGCTGTACAACAATATAAAATACTTTTGGAAAATATTCAGATTGGTTCCCACTGTTTGAAATTACTTTCAAAAGAGTTAGGGAAAGTGAAAAGCATTTTTCAACAGTTTGCTGCCTCATGAGAAAATGTACGTCTAGTTTACAATTTATTTTGTATTTTAGCCTAGAAATTGTTAGTATGGTATCAAATCTAAAATCAAAGAATTCGAAATTAAATCGATGACCTCAGAAATCATCTCAAAAATATAGAAATTCTTCATCTTGGTTTTATTGAGACGTATTATTGTAGCTCTAACTTTATTATGTAACTCAATTTTGCATGCGAAAATTAAAAAGCTGCAAAGTAGCTACACCAGTACATCAATTACAATCAACTACAATAAATTATTCGATGAAATCGACGTTGACAAAAAAAGGGGCTTACCTACTGTCTTTACGGTTTGTTCAACTTGAACGCCGCTAGTTATTTACGGCTGCAGCGTGGCTTATATCAGGCATTAGATAGGTTTGTTGCTTGTTGCCATGGTGTTGCTATGCGTTTAAGACGTAACTATGCATAGTTTTGATTCAGTAATAATCGTGACGACTTGGAAGATTGGCAAAATACACTGCGATCCAAAAGTCATCATACGATTTGCATTTTTACTTTCAGCTCGATATTTTTTCATGAAGGAGAAA
>JAQIVE010007035.1:0-10867 GCA_034698285.1 Sminthurinus bimaculatus
CCAAGGAACACATTATATTTCTTTTCTCTATTTTCACACGTTTACTTCTTTGCAGTTTTACTTTCTCACTCTCTGGCGTTCTCTGTCTCTCTCTCCCTCTCTCTCTCTCTCTCTCTCTTTCTCGTCACTGCTGATGACTGATGAATAGACTCTGTATTAGTATTGTAGATGAATGTAGGGGACTCACACTTTTTCACTCTATTTTCAACAGACTTTTCATAGTTATACTCATAATACATTCCATGCTCACTCTCACTCTCACTCTTACTTTCTTTCTCTCTCTATATATACCAATGAAAAGATGACGATATTAATAATGATGATAAAGGACAACAAATACACATGGATATTATTATTATTATGTACGAATATGGATATAATAATATGATTTGTTTGAGTATTGGGATTATAAATTGTACATAAATATGATGCAATATGCATTGTTCATTGTCGTCCTCATAGTTGTTGTGTTGTGATGTCATGGGAAAAAAAATTCGAGTGAAAATGGAGAGACCAATTTTCTTCTCTGTCGGGGTTTTTGTTCCCCGGGGTTTTTGCAGGCGGGTGTCTGTCATTCGCGGTCAAGTTCTCTCGCCTGATGGATTAGGGATCGTGGGGATCCGCGTGGGCATCTCCGTGGACAAGAGTCAACGCTTTGGCTTCACCCTCACCCGAAAAGGCGGATGGTACGAACCTATTTCATCCATACATTCATCCATAGATACATCCATATCCAATCACCCACCAAAGTCTCAACAACTGAAACAAGGAAGGGGGGAGGGGGCGAATTCGGTGTAGTTGCATCCATCATGCCCCCTCTTCTCCCTCCTTCCTTGTTCCACTGATGGGCAGATGAGTACAATTTGCCTAGCACCTAATCTCTAATCCATTTCTTTGTTTTGTTTATGTCTGTCCCTGTGAACGGGGGAATTTTGAAAATAAATAGGTTTGACATGCTTGTGAATGGCGGAGGCTCAGTGACCCTTCAGTTCCAGCGTAATCCGTTCCGGCCCCTGACCCGAACCGTCTTTGTGCCCTGGAATGAGATCGTCGTCCTCGACCCTCCCGTCACCATGCAAGTTGTGGGGATGGGTGGAGCAGGAGGAGGAGGGGCAGGGGCCGGAGGGGGGCACAGAGACTCCAGTCCGGAGGACAACCCACACACGCAGCACCCCTGCCTTGCCCACGACCTTGACCTCCTCAAGCCCATCGTCATGTCCTCCTGGCTGCCCCAGATGGTCGGCGCTCAATCTCAGCGGCCCCTCGTCTTTGGTGAAACTCAGGTAAGACAACTCTCAGTTCTTTTGATGTTGTCATCATTACACTGGTCAGCGTCAATAACAAGTGAGGGAGTCAAAGAATGTTTGTAAGTTTTCATTTGGCCTGGAAATGGGAGAAGAAGAAGTAAATATTTTGGGATTTGACCCTTTTGTGGAACATGATATGTGATATGTGTATGTACGTAGGACCCCTTCATTCCACTTAATTTGTGAGACAAGTTTAGAATTTGAAACAGTGGGCCATATCACATAAGTAATATTATACATAATAGTTATGTATGTATAAAAAAGTAGAGCGTGAGACTTGATGGTTCCATGGATCACCATGGAATCCTCAATCGAGCATTTGCAGTTTTTGTTGGCTCAACTGCCTCAATTTCCGAGGTGATTCAAGTAAAAGGGAAAAAAAGAGGGGGAGTAGGGAGAGGATTTTGTGGATTTTCTTGTGAGAACATAATTCGTAATTTATTGAGAGTGTGTAATATGTAAAATTGTGGGTTGTGCAAGTGGCAGAAGAGTGAGCGAGTGAGTGAGTGAGTGAGTCCATCCCAAGAATTCTCCTTCCGCCCCACCGCATAAATAAACTAGAACCCTAAAACTCCATTTAAATTTTTAAACAAAATCATTTTAACGGCCCAACTTTACAAGTTACGAATAAAAAGAAGAAAGAGAGTGAAAGGAGGGGGAGAGGAGGGGTGAAATGTGGGGGGGGGGAGGAAGAAGAGAAAGCCATAAAAAATTTCATGTTTATAGTTGAAAAAGAAAGGACTTTTTTCTTTCGCCCTTTTGCCAGTCACTTTAGGAGACTCTCTTTTCTTCTCTTTCTTTTTCTCTCTCTCTTCCACTTTCTCTCGTCTGTGTGTGTCCATGTGACGGGTAGTTTACTCGAAAACTTTTCTACTTTACGAGCAAAAAGAGTGTTGAGATGACTTGTGGAGAACAGGAGAGGAGAGTGCGGGAAAATACAATGGCGAGAAATCCCCTTCACAATTCCTGCGATTCCTTCGAATCCACAAAAATCCAAATTCGATTCGATCGTCCGCTCGTTTCTTCCTTTTCCTTCCTTTAGACACACACACACACACATCCAAAAAAAAGGAACACTAGACAATTTTCCAGCTGTCTTTGCCTCCCGTCCCATAAAAAACGAGAGAAAGCAGACTTTTTATTCCACTTTATACTTTATATCTTTTACTTCCCCTCCTTTTCCCTCCCCCTTCTTTTTCTGCCCCTCCCTCATGCTCCCATTTCAAATTTTCAAATCCAAAATGATGCTGACCAAGAGAAGAGAAATTAGTGTGTGATTGGTATAATCATAACTAGTAACAATAATAAAATACATTTGATCTGTTTGCACTAAAAGGGAATTTGCGATCGTTTGTTTGTCAATCCTGAGACGAGGCAATAAAGTGAGAGCAATCTGGGGAATTTAATTAATTCAGGATTTAATGAACTCTGTTGATTGGTGTAGATTTTACAGGAGAGCATCGTGATCCCGGGTTCGGAGGTTCATCTGCTCTACCACAGCAGTCAATCTCCCGGGTATTTGGCCACGATCCTGATGCAGCTGACGGGCGAGGAAATTCCTCCGGGTCTCCTTCTCGTCCACCTCAAAATCACGATCGAGGGCGAGTTGTACACCCGCACCTTTGAGGCCGACCCCAACATCCGCCACACTTTCGGCTGGAAGAAGCGTAACGTCTATCAGCAGAAGGTGTATGGACTTGCCGAGGCTCGCGTTGCCATCGGTTATGGTGAGTCTGATTTGTTTGCCTCCATTTTAATTAACTAACTGCTAATATGTATATATTTACGGGTGTTAAAATATGACATATTATATTGTAAATCCATGTTTCAGAGTACTCGACGTGTGCCAAGCCCATGTGGACGGTCAAGACGGTGACGCTGAAAGGGTTCGACGTGGACATTGCGGATGTCGGCGGATGGAATCTCGACATGTAAGAACTTGGAAAGGAAATGGAAATTATTATAGAGTGAATAATAAATGAGTTGCCAAATAAAATGTGTTTAAATCCCAAAAACAGTCATCATCACTACAACTTCCACGAGGGGATTTTGCAGAAGGGGGACGGATCCGAGTTGCACCTCAAGGAGCTCCCTAAACTCGTGTCCGGGGTCATGGGTAAAAAGGGGCAGCAACGTTCGTTACTGTGCGAGCCCTGTGAGAATCTCCTCCTCTCGCCCATCGCCATGACGACGGGTCCGGATGGGTCAGTTTATGTGGGGGACTTCAACTTGATCCGTCGCATCACTCCCGACTCAGGCCGAGTCTACACGATCCTCCAGCTCAGGTTTCAATCCTTCCCTCTTTTTCGCTTCTTTTCGTTTTCCAGCTTGTTCTTCTCGGATAATAATAATAATAATAATCTGGAGACTGCCACGTACACGTCCGCCGCCTGTCCATACAAATGAGATTAATGACATTGTATAGAAATGGACTGGAGCCCCAGAGAAATCACAACTCTTGTTTAGGTTTATTGGCGTGAGATGACTATCTGTAGTCCGCATGGATTTCCCATCTCCTCCAATCTTCTATCCCTCTAGTATAGTATACACATGTATGTATATATGTATTCCTCTTCTCTTCCTGCTGTCCAAACCGAATTCCATAACAGCCATTTCTTCTTCCTCACTTTTCCTCTCCCGTTTTTTTACATTTCCCCCAATTTCTACAGAGGAAGAATCCTTTTTTCCTTGAGAAGCCTTAAAAAATCCGCAACTTTCCCTCTTTTCTCTTCCCTTATCTCTTGTTGTTGTTGGCAAATTGTGAGCATGTTAGACTGATTTATTGTTTCATTTCCCTGCCCACACATACGAAATACGAAACATATTTACCCTGCTAATCTTGTCTTTCTGTCTTTCTGTTTTTTGTCTGCTTCTATGGAAACGGACATTTTAGTGCGACCAAGGTCTCTCATCAGTATTACATGACCATCTCACCCGCCGACGGACTTCTCTACATCTCTGACCCCGAAAAGTATCAAGTGAGTCCAACAGACAAAAAAGATGACAAACAGCAGAATTCCGCCATGTCAAAATTATATTTGACACAAATTATGAGATTTATGTTCAGTAGATAATTACCGTGATTGGTATTGTACAGGTTTTAAGAGTCAACTCGATGGACGAAATAGAAGACCCGCGAATGAACTGGAGCCCCGTCGTGGGGTCAGGGCTCAAATGTGTGCCCGGAGACCCCGAGAATTGTGGGGATGGATTCCCTGCCAAGCTAGCCAAACTAAACCACCCCAAGGGCTTGGCCATTACCAAGAGAGGGGCCATCTACATTGCGGACGGTCCCAACATCCGGTTCGTGGACGCCAACGACATGATCCACACCCTCCTGGGCAGTCACCGACACGGCATGATGAGCAGACTCAGGATGACCAAGTCCACGGACTTTGAGTCCTGTCGCGTGGTTCGGGAGGCCATGAGTCGAGTCCAACTCCACTGGCCAACCACTCTGGCCCTCAACTTGATTGAAAACAGTCTGCTCTTCATTGACGAGGGCATCCTCTTCCGCATCACCGACGACAACCAGGTCGAACGGGTACTCAAGTGTGATGATGACTGGTCATCCATGACATCCTCATCATCCTCTCAACCAGCCTCATCAACGGACGAAGACATTGTAAGACCGACATCCAAAGTGACTCGACCCATCCTTGACCTGGCCTTTAGTCCCAAGGGGCAACTCTATTTCATTACCGAAGACTCCAACTTGTTCACGGTGAGTGGGGAGGGTCACCCCCTGCTCGTAAGGACGGATAAGGTACTCCCTTTTGGTGGGCCGAACCACACGAGTGATCAATCTTCGGGTTTTGCAAGTTCTGGAGAGAGGCCGCGGAATAATCTGGACGCGGGTTTTGTGTCGACCCTGGCAATCGGAGCGGATGGGACAGTCTATGTGGCGGACCAGGCCAACTTGGAGTTGAAGCAAGTGTCGCAGTTCATCCCGGTGGCGAACGTGAACGGAGACTACGAGGTGGCGTTTCCGGCCACGAGTGAGCTGTATTTGTTCAACCGATACGGTCAGCACCTGGTGACCAAGGACCTCAAGTCGGGCAAAGTCCTCTACTCCTTCCTCTACACCAAGAACACGAGTTATGGGAAGCTGAGCAAGATCAGCGACTCGGCGGAGAACAAGATTCTGTTCCTGCGGGACTATTCCTCCGTCGTGTCCACCATCGAGAATACCCAGGGCAAAAAGTGCAGTCTCAAGATCAACCACCTCGGCCGCCTCGTCCACTTCCAGCAAATGGAGAACTCGGAGATCCGTCTGGACTACTCGGACGATGGACTCCTCCTCGCCAAAACCACCACCACCGGCCTGGGCTCCCTCTACTCCTACGACCGATTCGGACGGGTCAAACGCGTCATCGGAGGCACCGGCGTCGTCACCGACTTTCACTACGGACTCTCCCGCTCCCGCCCCGTCGTCCTCCAGGTTCGCGTCTCGGACTCTCTCACCAGCTCCCACGGATTCAGTCAGTTTGACGTCCTCCGCACTGAGGAGATGGACAGGTATGCTGATCTTTTCTTTTCATTTTCTCAGTTTTCTATAATATCCTCATTCAATGTGCGCCAGGAACTTACTTTGTCTTTTCATTCCTTATTAATAAATTTTCAGAGTGACGATCACGCAGCAGACGCATGAGGAAGTAACGGTGGCTCAAAAAGTCCTCGTCTCAGCCTTGCAGAACGTGAGCAGCAGTTTGGAGCGGGATGGACTCGAGTTGTCTGCCTTTTCCTGGGCGGTTTTCCCCCTTCTCAAGACCTCTTCCTCCTCCTCCTCCTCCTTATCATCTTCTTCCAGTTCATCGAGCCTTGCCGTCCAGGCCAATCTCCTACGAGCTCCCTCCTTGCAGACAATCCAGAGTCAGGAGAGTCAGAGTCCCGCCACCACCGCGAATCGACATGAATGGCGGCCCAGCGTCTTGAGGAGTGATGTATTGAGTGGCGGGGAAAAGGAACGGATCCTGGGGCGTGAAATGTGGGTGAATGAGAGTCGCGTGCTCGCCGTGGAGTTTGACGAGTCGTTGAGTCGGGAGGTGATTTACAACCGAGATGGAGAGTCCGTCTTCTCCATCCAGTATGACAACACGGGACTTCCTCTCTACTTGATCCCTCACAATTCTCCAGCCATTTCCTCTGCCTTCAGCATCAACCCCCATCACAAGGAGAAGAAGATTGGGGACTCGGCCCTCCGCTTCCCCATGAACATCACCTACGACCGATTCAACCGCATCGAGAGCTGCAAATGGGGCGAGAGCCGGGCTTTTCACGTGGCTTATGGACGGAATGGATTCGCCACCAAGACCACGGACGGAAGTGGAGCCACCCGCACCATCCACTACAATGAGTATGGACAACCCGCCAAAATGTGTCTAGAGTCAGGTCGCAACTTTTCCTTTACGTATGACCTCCACGGCGGGCTCAAGACGATGGAAACGCCCAGACAAACTGTTCACTCCTTCCTGTTCCAGTATTCGATCGGGTTTACCAAGCTGGTCTACACCCCGCCCGGGGCCTCAAGTATCAAGGACTCCTTCGTCAAGTACTTCAATTCTTATGGGGACCTGCAGAGCGTGTGGCTGCCCGGGGAAAACGGTCGGCTACTGTACGACTACGACTTCCTCCGCCGCCTCGTCTCCCTCTCCTACAGCGAGGGCAAAATCACCTACAAGTACAAGCACAAGCCACGAATGCTGACCACGTCCATCATGGAGATGATGATGCCCTTGGGCAGCAGCTCTGGCGAGCAGCACTCAGCTCCCGGTCAAGCCTCCTCTCACCCCAATAAGTTTGAGTCCACCACTCACGTCTGGACAAATGGCGTGGGGAAAGTGACCCAGGTCAAGTATGAGTATGGAGCCAAATGTGGCCTCTCCTCGGCCAAGTTCACCTACGACTACGACTCCAACTTCCGTCCGATCGTGATGAAGGCCAGAGTTGGGGGGAACGTTCTTCCAGACTTTTTCTGGGGCTACAACAGCAAAACGGGACAGGTGGAGCAGCTGGGCAACTTGCGGATCTCGCCCACCAACGGCAACCTCAACGAAAAGCTCTTGTTTGACGGGACGGCCATCTTCAGCCAGCAGAAAAACGGCTTCGGTCAGCCACTCCATTATTCCTTATCCATCCAGTCCATGGAAGTTTTCCGCCTCGAGTTTTCCTACTACCCCACCTCCCATCGCATCCAACAAATTCGCACCCTCACAAAAGCCACCCCAAAAAATCCACACCATAGCAACAACAACAACAACAATAAAGATGCCCAACATTCCTACGCACCCGCCAGAAACTTTACCTATGACGTGGACGGGCAGCTCATTTCTGTGGATTCCGCCGAGCCCTGGAAGTTCGAGTATGACCTCAACGGCAACCTCGCTAGTTTGACCTATCGCGGCAATACAATCCCACTACAGTACGATGAACAGGACCGGATCGTCCACTTTGGGGATGGATCCTACAAATACGACGGCGTGGGCCGAGTGATTCAGAATGCCCGGGAGGAGATGTTTTCGTACAATTCGCTGGGTCAATTGACTCGGGTGTGGAAGGGCGGGAGGTTCCAGGTGGACTATTTCTACGATGGAGAGGGACGGCTGGTGGCGAGAAAGGACAATCATGGGAACACGACCCAATTTTTCTACGGAGATGTGACCTCGGGTGATCGGGTGACCCACATCTACTCGACGAATGAGAATCGTGTGATGCAGTTGGTGTACGACGACGAGGGTCGTCTTGTGTTCTTCCAAGTGAACCGGAACCAAAAGTATTATGTGGGGAGCGACCACCGCGGAACTCCGATCGTCGTCTTGAACGGGAGCGGCCGAGTGGTGCGAGAGCTGTCACGGAGTCCCTACGGTCACATTGTTTACGACTCGGATCCTTACTTTTACCTCCCCATCGACTACTGCGGAGGCATCTTAGACAAGGTCTCTTTCTCTTTATATATATATATATCTTCCTTTATCTTGATCATTCTCTTTGTAATTTTACCCAAAAGTATTCGAGCCGAGCTCATTATATTTTATTATAGTGAGATGAGATTCATTCCTCCACAGTCATTAGAATATAGAATATAGACTTTAAGTTTGTCTAATGAGCTACTTTGCCCACTCTTAATGAGCATGCCTTGTAAATCACTTGCTTGTCCTCCTCATCCTCCTCCTCCTGCCATTGTAGTTGACTCTCTACGGACCAATCTGCGATTAACTTGCCATTTCACAAAATCATTACATTTAAATGCATGTAGCAAGGACAGAGATCATTACGGAGGCAATGATTTTTAGATTCGACATCAGCATAAGAAACAGTTTTGGGAGGATAAATGGCAACTTTTGACTGGTTGAAGCAAAGAAAGGTATAGAAACTGACTGATTTGTTGTTGTTGTTGTTGTTGTATTTAGGTGACTCTACTGATTCACATGACGTCCAAGAGAGTTTACGACCCTCTGATAGGTCAATTCCTGACCCCCAACTGGGAGTATCCCCTCGACAACCTGGAGAGACCTGAAACTACGCAGCTCTATCGCATCAACTCCAACGACCCCATCAACGCACCGCTCAGCTCACTCCCCAAATTCGGTAACCATTTTCCAAGAACTAGTACATTATTAAGTGGTGAAACAATAATAATTATTAGGTACTTTTTTTATATGACATGCTGTCTGATTCTTAATTCGAATGGTCTATGTATCATGTTTACAGATCATTTGAGCTGGATGACTCACTTGGGCTACAACCTGGAGTCCTTGGCCCCGCAACTCTTTCCGCACAAGCTCAAGGTGCTCCGGACTCCTGAGGAGGAGAGAGGTCCAGCTGGAATCGGGGCTGGGAATGGGCTTGTAGTATCAGGGCTCGAGAGCCGACTTTTAGAAAAGACTTTTAGTGTTTCCAAATTGGGAACGATTCCGTCGAGCGTGGTGACCAAGTCGACGCTGATCCCGAATCCCGCTGCCTTGATCTCCCAGCTCTCGCCGCCCCTGGGTAAAAACATTCTGCTGAGCCGTACGACGGAGGGGAAGGCCATGATCTCCTGTCCCTTTTGTACCTCCAACCGAATCTATCGGGACGTCTTCAACCAGATCTTGAACGGGAGCGACTTCCTCAGCCTCGTCTCCTTTTCCCCCGCCCAAGACATCTTCCACTTTGTTAAAAAGGAAGCCTGGAAGGCCTCGGATGACCTGGCTGAACTTCAAAGGTATTATTTTACATAAATATTATAACTAATTATATTATGACTAATTTGTAACTATAGTTATTGGAAACAATGAATTAAAATAATAAATGGTTAATTCAGACTGGGTGGACAAGTGAACGTGACCGTCCATGACCGTTCTCCCGAGAACCAGATGACCCCCACCGTCAAGATCCAGATGAACGGAGCCACCATTTCCGTCAAGTATGGGTCAACGGTGGCCCGGGAAACGGAACGACTGATCCATCACGCCAAGACAGTCGCAGTCCGAAAGGCATGGGCGAGCCTCCGAGAACAAGTCCAGAACGGCCTCCCCCTCCCCGAGTTGAGTGTGGCGGAAAAGGAGGAGCTGGTCAAGAATCAACATCTCCCCTCCCACCACTTTGAGTTCATTCACAATCCCCAGGATGTTCCCTTCTTCGCAGACGATCATCTCAACCTCCGCATCCTCAAGAAGACCAAGTTGCAACGAAGCAAATCGAGTAGTCCACAAGCATAACTTGCTCTTTTTAAATCGGCCGTATGAAGTATATAATATGAACCAAGTCTAATCTAAACTAAGATTATAAAATTGTTCCTCCCTGACTGCTCAAGATGTCCACCCCACAAACGCCAAATACTTTGCTCTCACATACATATAGCGAATACACCGTTTACAATATTTCGAAAAAGTTTGCTTGTGGTTTTTTGCTACTCTCTCTCTCTCTCTTTGCTGTGTATTGGCATGGATATTTAATTGAAAAGGAAAAAATGGAGAGTGCGCAAGTATTTAAGGCCAATTATTTGAGTGCTAGTCACAAACTGTCATGAAACAAATCAATCCTGTATTTATCTAGTTACTTACACACATACATAATATTTACTCAATATTTAAGTAAGAGAAGAGGAATCAAATCAAAATAACTGTGTACATACCTACTTGTATATTAAATATGTAAATAATAATAACTAATTATAATATTGTATTACCGTATTTTATATTTCAAGTAATAATAATAATGAATGCCAACTTATTAAACAAATTATATTATTATAGCCACGCATGAAACTATAATATGTACATACTATATGTACAGATGAACCCCGGCTCCCGGATGACCCCAAGAGAACTGATTGTTTTTCATAAATGTTGCAAAGCATTTATGAAAGTTGTTTTGCGGTAAGCCGGCCGGGTATAAAAAAAGGAAATTGTACATTATTAGTTATTAGTATCTATTATATAATATATGAGTATATTTATAACGATTGTTACGTAACTATACGTACTATGAATCATTGCTATTTCAGTTACTTGAAATGGAATCGACCAGCCCTGAAAAAAGAAATTACAGTTGTATTTTTAGTACTATATTATGAAACT
>JAQIVE010007036.1:0-10867 GCA_034698285.1 Sminthurinus bimaculatus
ATTTAAACTTTGATGAACTTTCGCGACCTCTAAACCTTAACCGATCGGGACGAAATTTTTTTCCTGGTTTAAGACATGCAAAAGGAACAATATGAAGGGGTATCTGCTTAACTTTTCATATAATTGTGCAGATTGAGCAGGTCTAATGCACAGGCATCCTCATAGGTAAAGTCGAATATGCAATGAACTCGTAGGATGTAGGACTGTGCTTATTTGCATTCATATACAATACACTTAGGTATCGTATTTTATGAATAGCAGCCGGAAGTGAGGGCACACTAAACGGGGAAAATAATTTAGATGATAATTACTACGTTTTTACATCGTTTTTGAAGGTTACGCAGTCATATCTACTCTAGAGAATAGATGAATAGGATGCTCAAGACTGCAGTCTATTTTTCACCCAAAACTCCCTCTAATTAGAAACCAGAAATGAGAGGTCGAAACTCTTCAACTGGAACAAACGTTACCGTGATGAAAAAAATGTATCAAAAAGATGAGTTTTCGTTTCATCACAACCACGCTCATTTTCGAAAACTAATGGATGTATGACATGAGTACGAAATGCAAAATTCAAGTTCTACGGAGAAAAAGTATCCGCATTCCGCATTGTGCAACAAGGTTTACATGTAAGTATATCCACATACGTAATTGACATTGACGGAATGAAACACGAGAGTGGGCTAATTAATGAAGACAGCTGATGATGTTGAAAGGCTGAAGGAAGGAAAGAGTAACAAACACACAGTGAACGACTCTGTGATTAGTAATTCCATTCCATAAAGTTCTTTCATCGAATTTTGTCACAAGTCACAAGTTATTTTAATAATACAATTATTATCGCCGTCGTCAAGTATTGAAAAAAATGTACATGGCCCATCCTCAACTTGTAGCATAATCTTGTCCGGAGCAAACAAGCTCACCCATCTTTTGCTTAACCATTAAATGTGTATATTGTACACTTCTGAGACACTGCATCATATCATATGAGTACATTGTCCACCTGAGGAAATGGAATTATAAATATGTTATGATGTACTACCTTCATGGATTTGTGTATGCATCTAAAGTAAAATTGCAATTAAAAAGGTGTGAAACGTGTTAATGACTCCATTTTATTTGCATAGTGTGAAGTACGAAGTCAACAAAACATGCGTTACGAACGTCGTTTGTTCTAGAAATATCTGGAGTCTAGAGGCCATGAGACAGGAGTGTGATACCCATCAGCTATAATAATTCTTACAAGTTACAAAACGTTTCTGGAAATTCAGTGTCAGAAAGGCTCTTGATATTCCAGCTACAAAAATAAAATTCGTTTTAATTCGCATGTCCTTAGCTAACTTAGAAACGAGTTAATAATAAGTAATACATATTTAGTGATACACATAATAATGTACATCGGTAAATACTGTAGTATCTTGAGACCGGGTGATAATGAAGACTCGCAAATCAGCCTTTGCTAATGTAATTGCAATTACTGACATGTGCGGGAAAATTGTAAAAATTTCCTGAGAATTATGCAATAAAACCATGTACGTTTTACCACGGGAAGGTAACGAAAAACGACATTGAAGGTAATGGTAGAAAATTATGCCTATACATCCATAAACATGCTCTCATATTTAATTTCAAAGCTTAATAATTAACCTAAGTAATATTATAATGCTTATGATCTTATAAAAGCTCATCGAACATAAAAGCAGGTATAACTATGCATATTCGTACGTATATTATACTTATTTACCTAACCATTTACTTTAGGCTTGAGAATGTAGAATGCATGTGTTTTGTACAAGATTTTTCAAGTAAGTAAAAGCCTCTTCACGCCTCAACTGACAATGAAAGTAATGTCCTGCAAATTATTGTGAATGGGGTATTTAGTATTAAAAAAAGATATAATTACAATTAGTAACAGCCAGAGCTAAAAGTCGCCTCGAGTTGAAAGTTGAGTAACATGTTAATTATTGAAAATCTAAAATTTTAATTGTCCCCTTCGCACATCAAAAAACGTTTGAGAGCTCATTGAGCTCTCAATATTAAGAAAGGAACGCATGCTACAGTTACTATTCTTCTTCTTCTTCGTTGTCTGCATTTTCAACTCTCGGTGGCCTCTCAATGAGCTGCTCACCATTCATATCAAATTTTTTTTCGAAAAACTAAAAACAGTAGTTGGAGAGTTTAAAGTAGTTGTAGAAATTCTTCGAAAATTGTGCTGAGTGAAAAACTGACCGAGTTTAAATTTTCTTGTTTAACCTTCAAAGAAGGTTTTGCGTAGTTTTGAAAAATGGAATTTTTCCTAGTTTTAATATCCACCATATTATTGTTCAGTTACTGCCCGACTCAAGTACAAAGTCAAGATTACATCGAGGCTCGTTTACAACCAGAATTGGATGTCGTAGATGTGGACAAATATTTACAGAATGATCGTCTCTTTAATTTCCAGATGCAGTGCATCATATGGGACGGCCCATGCGATATTGTTGGAAAGTGGTTGAAACGTAATCATAAAATATTTATTAGGAAATTCTTAGTTTGGGTGCTAATATACAACTCTAATAAGAAGCGTGTCCCCAATTTTTTTTAAACTAATAGTATTTATATCTACAAACTTTTTCTTACAGCTCGTATTCCATACGCTTTACTTGGACAGTGTTACAAGTGTACTCCAAAGCAAGAGAAAAACATGGACAAAATCCTGAACTTCGTAATTGAAAATCATCCGGACATTTACAGAGCCGCAGTTTCAAAATATCTAGAGAACTCCGATATCCAAATATCCGATGCAGAAAAGGCCAACATTCGGAAGGTTGAGGAAAGTTTACAACCACAGGACATCAATACCCGTTAAAAGTTCACAGTTATTTTATACTTTAATATTTTTTTCAACCTCTTCAGGCTCTGTAAATTTGTTCCCTATTCCTTACATGATCTTTAAATATTAAATTATTACAAATAATATTATTTATACACATATTTATCTGTACCAAAGACAGAAATAAACAAAACTTTTCACTTTTCACTGTGTGTATCACGACAACTTTAAATCGAAGGCTGCAAAGTAAAATCGTTTATTATTAAAGTAGAGAACATTATTATACTACAACTATAATTGCAGTTACTTACTACTTACTAGTGTAACAAAGAGTTTCAGAAGATAAAAAATCCTATAGATAATAGTGATAAAATATTAAAACTAATTTTTTAGTAGAAAAAACGAGAACTCTTACTGCATTTTCGAGTCAAGAGATTTCTTTGATTCAAAGTTCAAAGGTGTTAATATTCATTCGAACACAAAATATAAACACCTTATTTATAATCCTTACTAGCAATAAGATTACTTTTATCTTTTATATTAAAGTTTAAATTAAAAAGCATAAAATATGACAGCTTTCCCCAAGCTTAATGATAATAGAAATAATATTTTTACTGTTGATGTGTCTCCTGTACGGGTTGTTCCTGATGTTCTTGCTGTTCTCGAATAAAATTGGCTTCAATGAGAGCTCTTCCAAGTCGAGTATTGAACATTATTTGACCTTCAATGCCAGGAGTTTCCGTGTAATACAAAGGAAGCTCTTTGGCACACTCTCTGGAATTAATACAGGTAAAATATCGGTAAAAAAGACAAATCAATTAAGATTGAGCATAATAATATTACAAATATACAATAAAACAAATTACAATTTTTTGTACCTGGAAATCTTGACCCAACACCTACACTTGACTAGACTGTCCGATTCCCAAATTCTTTGAAATAGGCTCAGGTCCCAGTTTTCGTTAATCAGCCCTTCAAAAACAATCTCTTGAATACTTAAATTCTGAGTGATCCACAAGATCTTTTCTTTTTCGATCGGCAAGTGGAGGTCAAGAACCCTTAGTGACCTCGGTAGTTCTTGAACATTGGTGAGACTTCCATTCCTGTGAAACGCAAGAATGACTTCTATGAAGTATGTATGAAGTTTCGCTAGATTTACTTAATCTCTCTGTTTTCTTTTAAACCAAGTCTCACCAAGGGCTTAGACCAAAGGAACTCAGTTGATCACCATGAATATAAATTCCAAGCTCCGTGAGAAATGAACAGTTTCTGACGAGATTACAATCAAAAGACAAAAGTGGGAGTTTCAGTCTTCTTAAAGTTCTTTTGTTCCTCTCGATAACATCATTGATTTGAAGGTGACGGCCTGAAATTGCGTCCCAAAACCAAATTCCGTCAAGAAGTAGACACTCCAAGTTGTTTTGAGAATGTAGGAGCTCGAGTCCTTTTTTAAAATAAAAAAAACATAATGTTATCCATTAAAAATTACTGTGCTTGAGTGTGTTTAATTTATAAAAACTTTCTTATGGATTGCTTTTATTATGAGTTTTAATTTTTTTTACCCAAAATCCAAGGACTGTGTCCTTCTTGGTTTGTTGCCTTAAAATAGGAATAAGTTATTTTACTGGAATTATAATTATGCTCCAAAATGTTATAAATTTTTTTGTTTCAACTGCTAAATGTTCGTTTTTCAAAAAGCTTACATTTATCCACAAAGTGTCCAGCTGAAGATCTTGGATCTCTGTAGACACGCTTTTAAGCTCGTTCAGACTCTCATAAAGCGATCGGAATCTTTCGTGAACTGGTCCGGTTATAATCTTTTTAGGTTCCGCGTTCACAATCAAGTTTTTAAGGGTGTCTCGATGATTTGCAACAAAGCGATGAATAGCCAAGTACAAATAAAAGTCGGAACAGTTCACATTTACAAAGTTAGCCCTCTTTAACCCAGGAAAATGGCACTTGTTGAGGAGGGATTTGAAGTGTCTCGACTCCTTTTTGGAGAGATTCGTCATCTTCTGAAACTTTATTAAAAATTTTCGTCTTTAACTTATTATCGGGCACTTGAGCTTGTAATTTTTTAGTTTCCCTTTTTTGTTTTTTATATTATACCTGGATACAGTTTAAATTCCTGAATGTAGCCTCTATCGGGAAATTCGAGATGGCGCCCGTGAATCCCAGAGTCTTTACTGCTTGTGCCTGCTCCAAAAGTTTCGTCATGTTAACCCGGGATATGTTTGCACCGAAAAACACACTTTGAAGAAAATTGAAGTTTATGAGAAGGATTCGTCTGGAGGAGAGGGGCAGAGGTCGACAAAGGTCACGAACAAACATGGTTTCCACCCTCTGACTGCAGTTTAGCACAAAGTTGACCGTCTCGTCGGTCAACTTGGCAAGGAAGTTGAGCCCATAGGCAGACAGTAGACTCCATCTCACGCACACAAATCGACAGTTGAGTCTGTCGTTTTTTGGCAACCATTTGAAAATATCAAGCAGAACCTGCACAAGGTAAATGAATAAAATTGGTAGCTGTTGCTGTACTCTGTACTACATACATACTAGACATACATACTGACATACTAGAAGTTGTAACAAAACTACTATCTGATTATTACAATCCTATAACAAGTCTCAAAAGTCATCATGAAAAAAGCATTCATTTCATGTCACTGGGCTGTGTTCTACCTCGGGTGGTAGAATTCCAGTGACTGAATTGTCTTCTCCGAACATCCTCCGGAAAGACACAAAGGAGGAGAGAAGACCTTGACTTCAATCCAATGAGCAGCTGAATTGTTCGAGTTGTCCTTTCAACCCAGGAGCTCCAACTATCCCCTAATTTATAATGCACTGCTTACAGCACGGGTTGAAATCTATGTGCGACCGCATGGTTTCTTGGGATTCAAACTTCAAGGCAAAATGAAATTCAATGTGAATGGTTGGAGATAATTAAAGTATGTGCTTAATATAGGTGGTGAAAGACGCTGTTTCTTCCGTGGGTACGTTTTTTCGTCCAAGGGATCCCCAATCTTCGGAGCTAAAAAAGAAGCGAGAAGTCGAGAGTGGAGGATTGTCGACGAGTGAAGGCAGAAGAAAGGAAAGGAAACCGAAAACCAAAGCAAGTCAAGAAATTGTCCCCATACCATACCGAATACCGAAATGTTTTGCTGCATTGTCTATCGCGTATTGCCGCATTCCAGTTTCCAGTTTTGACATTTCATAAACCTCGGCAACATACATATTGGGACTTTGAAATTTGAAAACAATAAAAAATCCTTCAGAATTTTGAAAAAAATGAGAGCAGTATAAAAACATTGTGTAGGGCAATTGAAGTTGGAACACTGTTTCTCTCAGACCCTTTGTGCTTTGTTATATTCTCATGAATTTTCAGATTTTTCGACGACATAATTGAAAAGCACCAGCTTTTCTTGTAATTTCCTGAATATGTACCTCTCTGCTATGCATTTCTCCATTATGACCATTTAAGTCGACGAGTACTAGGCAATAGTTGATGGATGATCTTTTCAAAAAATTGAACTCTTAAAATTATGAAGAAATCTGTTCATTATGATGCATGTATATAAGTTCAAATATGTCGTCACTACTACTTTTGGAGCTTATTAGTATACTTCACGCCAAGTAACTCAACACACAAATACACCCCTGTGTACGTACTTACTTGGCATGAAAAAATGTACATCATTCATTCACAGTATAACATTGAGTATTGTATGTAAAAGTCGAAAAGTCTTCAGCAAAATGGGACTTTCTTATTTTAAGCATCGAGCCAGTATTCACCAAATATGGGACTGCATAACCATTATGACATTAGGAAAGGTCCCATAAAGCCCACGTCCATCAGTCATCAATAATCAATACACACGCCGTATGTATGTACATATATCCATCCATGTCTTCATCTTCATGCTCCATGCTCGTCTTACACATGTATTTACAAATTTTGAAAATGATGTTAATTATTATTAGACCCACTATTTAAAACTCCCTTTTACACATCATATTTCTATGTTTACATGTTAATTAAAGAATGACGTGTGTGTACATTGTACAGTGAACACTGTATGCAGTATGCACTGTCTACACTCTACACATTTGAAAGAAATAGCTTTTCCATGTTCACGCTGTCCTTGAATACACAATTTGAAACGCATACATACTTAGGAATGTGGCATTTGTTTCAATTTCGATCTTCGATCCTCCGTCTTGAGACTCATTGAACAACGTAGTCTAGTTTATGGGTATTTGCCAAAGCTTATCTGATTTAAAATCTTGTTTTACGACTTTTCTCAACTTTAATGTGTGGAAATTTGTGAATATTTTGTGTAAATATCCAGAAATATTTGAAAAATTTATAATCATAGTGCAGATTTGTGTATCACTTTGAACTAAAGATTCTCATATTATTATAGTTACTAACTATAATAAAACCCATGATGAGAGGCGGTTTCTTCCTCTTATTGTACACCCTGCTTTGCATTGATTGTGGATTCTTAAGGATTAACCATCTAGGAAACGGATTTACTGCTGCAATACCCTTGGATTCTGAAAATGCAGATAAAATACTGATACAGTGGGGAAAACCTCGAGTTTCAAGGGATGTCAGGTCAGACAATTTTTAAAATAAGCAAGCTCAACGCTAGAGACGGCGAAATGTTAAATAACGTTTACTTTTGTCATAAAAGTAAACACGAAAATATTTATGTCATTGTTTTGTTTTTTTCGCCGGTAAAAATCAGATGCGGAGACTCGCAGCTATTTTATAAAAAGACAGGTCAGTGTTTCACCGTTGGAACGCAGGGGCCCTGTGGAGAAAACATGATTTTTTATCCGTCGCAGGAAGACTCCGTGGGAAGATGTGACTGCAGGATCAATAATGAGAGAGCCTACATTTTCCACTTGAAAAGTCAAAAATGTTACAAAATATTTACACAGGTGCTCATAGATAGTATTTTTACTGTATAAATATTATTATCTGAAATTTGAAAAGTCATTTAGCATGAAATGAAAATAATTTAATGTAATTATTGATTTCAGGGCCCATGTGTGAGTGGTTCTTGGCTGGTCCTAGATGACAATAAAAATCCAGCGTGTAAAAACAATGATCTCTGCATCTACAACATGTTATACGTCCCCTTTTCTAATGGAACTCAAAGGGACTGGATTCCACTAAATGATGAGTGCGTGGAGCTCTTTCAGCTTTCGGACCAATGTCCCAATGGTGGCCGGGTGGCTCTGGCGAATAACGGAACTGAACCAACTTGTGTGGCTGGAGATTCAGTTCGGCCACTTAGCATAGGGACTGTTTTATCCAACAGTCCCAAGTGTCCCGAAAATTATGTCTGGAAAGCCAACGAATGTGCGCCGATAACTTTATTCGACTTTCCAACCGACGAAGATTAGAATATTTTTTCGTATATTTATTCAAAATCTCACACCCAATGTTTTTATCATGTTTACTGTTTTTATGCTTATTTGTATATTTTTTCCGTTGCATTTAAATTACATTGAAAAAGAGGCACGAGCTTTGGACGGTTACTTTTATCAAATTAAATAACATGAACAGGATGAGTTGTAATTGAATAAGGAGAGAGAGGGAGAAAGAGAGTGGGGAGCTTAAAATGGAGTGAAAGGGGTTGCACAGTTCCTAGTCCTTTCTCCTACCTGCATGCATCCTCACCATCGTCTCTAATGAGAGAACTTTGGTTCGTTAAATTGAAACTAACTGTCAGAATATGGATAAAAAGATTTCGAGACAAGTTTCCTTACAACCTTTTTGATTTGGGCCTGGGTTTCAGTTATGTATGTACATAATATGGATACGAAATTGAATAGTAAATAGAAACTTATAAGCAACAACAACAACCATGTTATATGAACAGCTGTATTAGATGTACTCCAAGTTTATATGGGGTTATATATTACGTAAGGATAATTTTTTGTCATGCATATTTACTATTTACCAGAAGTTACAAATGTACAAGAAAAAACTCAGCAACTCTGTCATAAGTTGTAAAATAAGATACATAGTATGCTCCCGTATAAAAATAGAGTACGTCTAACATATTTTTGCCTATTTACATCATGCTTTAGTACACTTACGAAGACGCGCAATATTTTGTGTGGATGTGCATGTATGATGTATTTACGTATTATGCACGTAATATAAAGGGATATTTCAAGATAATAATACGATATATTATATCGTATAATACATATAAGTTGTTGGTATGATATTCAGCCTCTTAATTTTAATAGTGGCTGTTGATTTTGTAAAATAAAATACATTCAATGCTTTGGGGATTTTCCCTAATTCAACAACTTCTAGTTAAATGATGTACTATTTATGTTGAGTGTAAAACTGTCAACATTTAAAACAAACAGGCTCACATATAAAATATTTTACACATTGGACAACTACAGAATGTGATAACTGATTTTGAAGTTCATCTGTGTCTGAACCTTCAATCTTTAAAATGGAAACTCATTCATTAAATTAGATAAGAATCCCCAGTACACAGAAGGCTTCTTCTAGGAATGTTCTCTTTAACTATGCCAATTTTCCACATAATCTCCCCCCATGACTTTGGACGCTCTCAGTCACATACAGAATCATTAGTATATGTAAATGTGTAATAAGTAATAACGTCTACGATAGTTAATTCGAGAAGATACGTCCCTTGTTTTAATGCTAAGCAAGAAGGACCTTGCTTTCCACTCGATCTAGATTAATGAAAAGTCTTTATATGTACAGTAAGAATTACTCAAATGTAAACAGGCATTTGAGTTCATTTTGTTGCACGTATTAAGTTTTTTTTCCCTATCGTTCTCAGTTCTTACGCACTCAAAAATTAGCTGTGCAAGAAAAGGAAAACGTTAAAAATTGTTCAAGTCCAATGGTCTGTGTAAAAGTTTTGTGTCTAATCTATTTTGTATTTGTAAAAAAGTGAAAATACATTTTTTCAGTCAATTTGAAAAAAAAACAAGTCGCCATTTTGTTGAAAAACGGAACGAAAACAATGGAAATTAGAATTATTAACGTTTCTAGTGTAGCCCTTGCAGTATTTTCTATTGTGCTCATTGCCACTAACACAGGTGTATTTTCTTGCCATTCACACATCGCACGACACATCATAGAAGAATATAAAGAATTAGGGTACGTAAAATACAATATTTTTTATTTTGCAGTTTCAAATCTTCTCCAAATTGCAAATACTTGAAAAAGTTTAAAATTACAATGTTTTATTTCAGGTGCGATGAAAACGAAATCTATCACCAAGAATCCGACAAATGCTATTATTACGATAATAGAACCCGAGAAGTTGGACCTTGTGGAAACAATATGTTTCTAGTTCGAACGATGGAAAATCATAAACGGGCTCGCTGTGAATGTTTCGACGACACGCCTAGAACTTTAATTTATGACAAAAAAACGGAGCAATGCTACTTCATTTTGTCTCAGGTATAAAAAACTTTCATAGAACGATCAAATTAGTTGTATTTTTACGTTGTAGAAATTAAATGGAAGTTCTTTGCAGTGATTTATCTCATAATTTTATTTGTTTTTCATGACGTAGGGGCCATGCAAAGCCAACAGACACATTAACTTTGTCAATGGTACTCCAAGATGTGTAGTAAATCCCTGTGCCCGTGAACAAATTCAAGCAGTTAAGAATAAGAGCCAAGACGAATTCGTCATGTACTCGGGAGTTTGTAAAAAATTGGACTCTCCATGTGCAAAAGGAGTTCTAACGTTCGCTTCAGAAAACCCAAATGTCCCAACGTGTCAAAGACCTCACCCACAGCTGAGAGCGATCGGGGCAATAGGTGTCTCGAAATGCCCAGTGGGCATGTTCCCGAATTTAACTGGAAAGTGTCAAGAAGCTGTTGAACTTGATTTTTAAGCTCCAGTTTATAGTTTATACAGCTTTTACATTGTAGCAATAATTTTTCAGGCGAATAATCATGAAAAAATATACTTATAAGTGTATTATGAAGAATAATGGAAGTTTCAATAATAAATAATACAACACTTACAGATCG
>JAQIVE010007037.1:0-10867 GCA_034698285.1 Sminthurinus bimaculatus
TAGTTAAAAATTATAAAGCTACAACTCAATACGCTTCTGAATTGCTAAAGCAAATTACTGAGGATAAAGAATTAACTATTACTTTCTTGACTGATGTAACGTATTCATATAAAATAAGAGTTTTTTAAGAGGAACATTTAACTATGATATACACATACATAGGGACATAACGATTCGTTGTTCGTTAATCATGATTTAAATGCTAAATTATACATAATACTTTAAATTCTTACCACTCACTTAAATTCAAGTTACATAATATATAATATGTAGGTATAATACAATTTATGGTATAAAGTTATAATGTTTGTGTACGCACATTTAGTACTCGCATCTAGTATTATATATTATATATACATATACTATTATCTGGTGTCTATTACACATATTTACATTGGGCATATATACTATCTATATATGTATTGAGTATTTAATACGACTATATATTATACCCATTACCTAAATATGTATGTTGGAATCAGACGTGTGTTGGTGTGTAATGTGAAACTAGTTGGTGAAAATTCAAAACTGAATTGTCATTAAACCAAATACACAACGGCTTCATTGTTGGCGAATAAGTTGTACGCTAAAAAAATGGTTTTGAAAACTCGGAACGACACTACTTTGCTTTAAATTAAAAGATTAATCAAAATTGTTTAGATTTACGACACATTAGCCGACAAATGGAATCTTTCATTTGGTTTCATATTGGAATTTCATCCATGGTTTGCACTCTATTTACCAGCACAGGCCTAGTTGAGACAATGTAAATATTATGTATGTAGGTATGTACTTTGGGAATTTTATTGTTTTTACTGATGAAAAAGAGAAATTTATGCTATATTATGATGTTTTGTGCATTTAACTTATAATTTATTTTGTAAAAAATGCAATTTTTATGTCAAAAAATGTTAACGTAAATCAGAAATTATTATTTCCTGTAATATGTAGAGAAGAATCAAATTTTTAAATCATGTTTACTTCAAAAGTCAATCGTGGGTTAACTGTTAACTTATTGAAATGTTCCAAAAATTTTAAAGCGCTTTTTGAACATTGTTATGTTCATTATTGAGATTCATAACCAAGGGTAAATTTGAATGATTAATTTCACATTATGGACGGAAAGTGGAACCATGGGTAGCAATTAGTGGAAACGAGTATATATAGATTATAGATGGATATAATACAATAGTAAACACTAGAAAATGTATAATATGTTTAATGTATCAGCAGTTAATATTGAGATGCTATTCGATATCGAGTCGTTAGTCAGTATAATATTATAGTGTGGTCAATATGAAAAGGATTCATTTTTAATTACTTATCGTTAGACTGTTCAAATACCTATCTATAACATGTAACGGAAATGCTACTGTTTTGTACGACTATGAATATCTAACAATTCTAAGGGTACCTGGTACCTAATAACCTTGTATGCTATACATGTGTACTGAACTATGTACCATGTGCATAAGTCTATAGAAGTACTAGTAATCTGCTAGTACGTTGTTTTGTAGAAAAAAAGGGAAAAGCAATATTATTTTGTCTTCTTTTTTATTTTGAGGGGTTATTATTATCTATTATCTACGTTATAAGTACTTCCTTACTCCATACTGTGGATGGACTATGGACCCATTGCTAAGTATATACAAATATACATATTACATATTTATCCGAAGTACGACCGTTATTATTTATGTGTGTCAAGTGTGTGAAATGGAATTTTCAGTTATTGTTATGATTATGATATTTTTTTCATTGTATAAATAGTATTTATATCTCTACTATATTAAACAAATTATTACTTACACATACTTAAATAATCCGTGTCGCCGTCGACTCACAAGACAATCATGATTACAAAAAAAGCTTATAGAGATTATTTATACATACATCCATCAAACAGAGAAAAAATTGTGCATTTATCGACAAAAACATAAAAATACGTATAATAAATGATGAATAGATGCAAGATTTTAAAAAGAATGAAAGTGGAAGGAAATGAGAAAATAAAGTACATAAATAATAGTATTAAATATTATTGTTACATAATATACAGAGAGAACACCAGTAAGTATGTATGTATTTGCACCATCATTTGTTCATTCATATTTCATATTACCTTTTCATCAAAAAATGTTTCATTTCTATTGTTCATTAGTCATTACATTACATAATCTACTTACTTAATCTGGTATAATAATATTATTAAGCACAGGTTCATCTCTTTTAGCCCATGCCAATCGCCAGCCATAGTCAATATATATTCAGTTCGGTTGCCAGTTGTCAGTATAAAGTACTTAAGTACTACTTACAGGGTAGGCCAACTAAATATGAGAAATTTTCGTTGTTCTCGATAAAAAGTTATGGCGTTTCCGCAATTTAGGTTGCAGAATGTTGTGCTTCAACTATGTCGTAGAGAATCTGATTCTCTATAACATCGTCTAAAATCATTATCGTGGTTCTCGAAACACCAGGGCAGGAGGTCACGATATGACATTGGTCACTACCCGGCGAATGCACGTTAATGCCATTGCCATTTTCGGATTCCTCGTTCTTTTCCCGTCGTATGGCAAAAATATTCGTCACTGTGCGACCCCGGGGTCGAAAGTTACACACATGGCCGAAATATTCAATTCATTTACTTAACTATGTCTACAAAATGATAGATTCTGTCTTCCATTTGCATGTAAAACATGGAGAAAGCTGAAAAAAATGAATTGAATATTTTGGCCATGTGTGTAACTTTCGAACCCGGGGTCGCACAGTGACAAATCTTTTTGCCATACGACGGGAAAAGAACGAGGAATCCGAAAATGACAATGGCATTAACGTTCATTCGCCAGGTAGTGACCTATACCCGGGTTTCTGCGGGAAAACGGACTTTTATGTACATTTCGAATGGGGAATGTCTTCATCACAGTCTATCTATTAAGATATCTTAATAGGTAGACTGCGGTCTTCATCATTTCTCGGCAATTTCGCTATCGAATTTGATGAAATCGAAACTAAAAACTGCACGTTTTTAGGCGCATCTAGATATTGAGCTAAGCTTGGATGAAAATGTGTTTTTCTGCATTTTTTCACGAAAATACAAAAAAATGGCATATTTATACGGTCGGTCAATATCCGACTTAAGGTCATATCGTGACCTCTTGTTCTGGTGTTTCGAGGAGCGCGATATTGATTTTAGACTATGTTATAGAGAATCAGATTCTCTACGACATAGTTGAAGCACAACATTCTGCAACCTAAATTGCGGAAACGGATTAACTTTTTGACGAAAACAACAAAAATCCCATATTTAGATGGCCGACCCTGTACATTGAACAACGAACTCTCGCTAATTTTTTTGGCGAACCCAAATTTCACCATGATGCTGAAAACTTTTGGGGGTACTCAAAGCGAGAAAAATATTTTCTAAATTTTATCCTCTTTTTAGATTTGTAACGCAAGTTAACTTTTACTCATTTACCGTTCTCGACCTATGACCAGAAACGTGAAACAACTCCAAAACGGACGGGAACTTGAACATCGTACCTCTTTTACATTTTTCTTGATATTTTCTCAAATAATTTTTAAAAATCAAAATCTAGTTAAAAATTATAAAGCTACAACTCAATACGCTTCTGAATTGCTAAAGCAAATTACTGAGGATAAAGAATTAACTTGACAGTGATCTTGTGAAAGTGACATGTCTCGTCAGGTTAGAAGTGGCAGAAGGGAGATATACGAGAAGGAATTGTTTCCATATGTCGTCATTTTGGGGTATATTTGGTATCGGCCTCGGACCACTTTATTCCGGCATGTACTAATAAAAATTTTACCTGCCTATCCCCCTTTAACTCCCCACTCCAAACATGCATTGTTCTGGGGTGAAAGCTAATGTATGTAAATCCTCATTCAGATTTCGATGACCTGTGCCGACCTCTAAACCTCAACCAATCGGGACGAAATTTTCGGGTAATTTTTCTGAGCCCAAAGGACTAATATGACGGCCCAAGACTTTAAATTTTCTACTTTGTTGTCAAAAAATGGCATCATCTAATGACCACTTATATTAGGGTACCGTCAAAAATGAAGTGGAACTTTGAGGCGCGAATCTTGGCATTTTTGCCCATTTTCTTTGTAAACAGAGGAAAAAAATGATGCAAACAGCCTTGGAGTTTTATACAGGACCCTAATCTCAGTGGTCATCCATCGATTTTCAACCAAGTGATACTTTTTAAGTAGTAAATTTATCCTAGTTTTTGAATCTGTACAAATCCTGCGGACAAGTTTGTTTTTGAAATTTAAAATTGGAATAATTTTTCTGAACCAACTCTTGATTTTACAATGCTTCTAAACGGACGAGACATGTCATTTTCAGAAGGTCACTGTCAAGTTAATTCTTCAAAATATCAAGAAAAATGTAAAAAGGTACGATGTTCAAGTTCCCGTCCGTTTTGGAGTTGTTTCAGTTGTCTTCTGATCATAGGTCGAGAATGGCAAATGATAAGTCAACTTGCGTTACAAAACTAAAAAGAGGATAAAATTTAGAAGATATTTTTCTGGCTTTGAGTACCCCCAAAAGTTTTCAGCATCATGGTGAAATTTGGGTTCGCCGAAAAAATAAGCGAGGGTACGATATTCCCTAACTCTAGTTTCCTACGTACAGCCCTGTTAAAAGTACGTACTATAGGACATAAAGAATCAAAAGTTCTTTTGATATATGTTACCAATGAAACGGCCAAAGGAACTTTTAATTCTTTATGTCTCATATGTAAAGTTTATTGCCTATAAAAACCAATACTAATAGTGGGATGGAAGTTATACCTGTAACAAATAGGGATTCGCCAGCGACCAATCTGCTTGTAAACAGTCTAGAAATTAGCAATTCTGGATAAATTACAAATAAAATTTCTTCTTGTACACAACCGCTTCCTAAAACTCCGCCACCGATATATCTACAAATAGAACAAACACACAATGCACCATTTTAAATTATATGCAAGGTTATTAGATGTATAATATGTATTCAAGCAAAATAAATATCTGTACAAAAACTTTACAGTCATTATTGGTAAGAAAGAGTACACATTGTAAAAAATGGATTTTTTTTATTTATATACATACTTACTTATTAGCAAAATCAATTTGCGAAAACCGTTCCCCTTCTGTTTCAATAGATCCTTCGTTCAAGGTTATAAGCTTTGTAATCTTCTTATTCGAGTTACTCCAGTCTGGCATGGATGATTGTGAGAGGAATCTTCTTGTAAACGTGACAATGCCTCTGGGCACTAAAAACAATGATATTTAAGTCATTAGGACATCAAATATTATATTATACATGGTAGTTGGTGCAATTAAACATAAACACATTGCGCATACAAAGCAATAAAGTCTCACTACATAATTTGTTTTCTTACTTTCAGTAATAACTCTATCAAAATAGTGAAGGAGACATCTAAGTTTATTTGCCTTTGATGGAATTTGCTCATCGCTGGAAAGGAGGCTAAAAATGTCAAAAAAACAATAGTAAGTCAAACTCTGCCCATGCGAAATACGCCTCAGTATTGTAAAGAAATACTTAATACGATACATATGTACATGAGAGAAAAGTAGCTAAAATATGACTTACGTTACAAAATTAATTGATGGAAAATCATCTTCATCTTCAAGCTGCTCCGGCAAAGTTGAGAAAAAAGCATTTGCAAGTAGACAAGCGATTTGCTTTTGGCTCAACGTAATACTGTAATTGTGAAAGCGGAGGAGTAAGGGTAGAGGACAAGTAACAACATTGGGTAGGTCTAAACAAAGATTTATCATTCCTGGAAGAACCGTTTCAAAGAATCGAGAAACTTCATCGCTCGTCATCAACTATTTCCAAAATACAATACAAAAAATCACTCATGAAATTATGACACATTTTTTACAGAAAGAATTATAAATAACATCTTTAGAGAAATGTATAGTGAAAATAAAACAACGTGTCCTTACCTTGTCAAGAGTATATTCAAGAATATTTAAATCCCCATCAAATCTGTTGTACTTTTTCATGGCACGGGCGATATCTTCACAGGAAGTAAATGGTTTTTCAGTTAAAGCAGAACAAGTCTTCTCCCATATACTTACTTTAACTACAACAATGTTTGGTTTTCTCTGTGAAATAAAAAGGCAGGTCAAGTAAAAATATTTGCATATTAAAATGTAACAAAATCAAGTGCTCCTTAAATGCTTGCAAAATAAATAATACTTATTTAAAAAAAGAAAGTAGTTAATTTTACCTCATCGTCACTATTTTCTGATTCATCGTTATAAACCCTCCTCTTGACAGTGCGAACATTGTTATCATGGCAAGGCAAAGGCACATAAAGTTTATCCCATTTAGGAACAAATTTAGTTGGATAAGGTTCCAATGGATCGCCTGGTCGAAAGTCATTCTGTTATTTGAGATTAAAAGAGCATTCAGTATTAAGGTTAAAACGATTATGTAAACAACATAAAATGAATTCATTTATTACAGTACAAGTGGGAAGTACATAGTTTTACTATAATATGCACAATTACCTCTAAACGAACACAAATTGTGTGCCTATCAGATACACGGACTTGAGGGAAAATTTTGTCATCGGGCTGAAACCTTCTCAAACGCTGGAACTCAATTAGATTGGCCTCGTTGATTGACTTGATCTTTGAGTCAAATTCATGGTTTCTCTTTGGTTTGTCTGAGCTCAGTCTTGTCTGATTTTTTGGAATGAAATCATCATCTTCAATCTGACCTTCACTTCCCGGCTCCTTTGACCTGGATTTCAAAGCGCTAGCCTTAACATTTGCAAAAATGGGAGCTAATTTGACATTACTCTTGCTACTTGATGGTTTACTTTCGGGATGACGTGCTCCTTTTTTCATAGTCCTTTCTTCTTCTTCTTCTAAAAATTCTTCTTCCTCTTGATTTTGAATTCGATCTGGAAATTTGGTTTCACTGCGAGGGGAATGGATAGGACTTGAAGGTTTCTCACAATCGACAGGGATCATTTCACTATCATTATCATCTTCCATGTTAATTATGACAGATGGAGAATGCTCTGAATTTTTCACCGGGCTTTTCACAGAATTGACAGTTTCACACAACTCAACTTGTCGATGGGCACTAGCATTATCATCATTATGTGGTTCACTTTCTTCGACGGACGTCATTGAAACATCCACATTTTTGTCTGTCTCTAAATCCGAACTGTCAACTATGGGGTCTTCCTTTCTATTTCCATTATGAGGAAAACTATAGTCACTGTGATTATTAATGTTACGACTTGACGATAAAAATGAATTTGAAGAACAACTTAGATCATGGTCACCGTTTTTACTAGTCCTTTGATCATCGTTACCTTGATCGTGATTATAGCTATTTTTCTTTGGAGTAGTTACAATGTGATTTTCAACTGCGACTTGTTCCAGCTCACTTTCAATTTTATTCCAAGAGTCCGAGGCCATGTCTCAAATAAAAAGGGAATTATATACTTCAGATTTAAGATATAATTTCGTTCAGTGACAATTCACGACGTGAATTGTCAGCAATGTTTTCAGTTCTCATCTATAATCTATAATCTATCTAGTTATAATCTAAATACATTGAACATGGGAAGAATATAGAATAATATGATTACAGATGATTAGAGATTAAATACAATTTCGTGTCTTCCACCTGAAC
Source organism: Sminthurinus bimaculatus (assembly GCA_034698285.1). Lineage (NCBI taxonomy): Eukaryota > Metazoa > Arthropoda > Collembola > Symphypleona > Katiannidae > Sminthurinus > Sminthurinus bimaculatus. The sequence goes on from JAQIVE010007037.1 coordinate 7,691, forward strand.
AGGTCCAAACACTTTAAGTTTAACTTGTGAATGTCACTACTTTATACCTTATCCAACTAAATGATCAAACTTATAGCTTATAGTTAATAACAATTTAACTAGACACAAGACACAAAGAAACACAAGCACAGAAAATTAATACGAGGATTACCCTCGCAATTCACAATTCACGTTGGACAAGGGACGACAAGAAAAAAGAAAAAAAATGACAATACGAAAATCAGCTCGCGCGTTCATTATCATTCATGCAACTCAATGAGAGAGAGACTTGTGATTTAATCATCCAAAAAACGTTTCATCCTGATTTTAATTGTGCTCCCTTGAGACTCCCTTGAAGTCTCTCTCTAAAAATGCTTTTGTCACTTTTCTATATTTTGGCTTTTGTTTCCTAATGTACTTAAACATTTGAATAGGTTTACCTGAAATCGATCGAACGACATGAAAGTGTGCAAAATGCTTAGCAATTTTGTAAGTGAACAAGTTATAGGACTCTTTTCTTGCAAAAACAAAACTTTAAACTCAAATGTATTGAAGTACATCCGAATAGTATAACATTCATGCACAATATATTTCCTAAAACATTAAATATTTAAAATATAGTATGAAAACGTCATAAAATTGTAGCCCATGAAATAAATTTGCAATCATCTACTTAATGGATGAATGGGTGATTAATTATGCAAAACACTTTTTTTGGCAGCAATAATTGCTGCTATTTTGATTTCGAGAATATACTGATATATAATACAAATTACACATATTATAATGTGCTTATGTACATATGTTAAGTATTAAGTGTGGGAATGATAAATTAAAATAATGATGGTATATGAATGTCAAAAGATCACAGCATCCACATATATTATCCTAAGCTTTGTCCCACATGTGCTTTTACTTTTACCTGCATGCAGCTCAAATTTAGTTTGCGAATACTCTAGAGTGCACATTATATGTTTTTGTATTTACAGGTGAACATGTACATACAAAATATAGATGATGTAAAATGCACAGAATAGAACTGTGCCGAACAGTATAAAGTATAAAATCGAGAAACATCTCTAATATCAAATATGGACAATTAAGAGTATCGTATATGTGTACAAGTGTTTTGGGACCGGAGATCAAGTTGTACTTTGTGTGTAGGTTTCGCATCCTTGAAAAACCCTTTTACTTGGACTTGGAGTAATAATAATATCAACAATCCTCTCCTTATACATATTATATCATTGTCATGATCATGATTATATGGATTATTATGCGTCTCACCTAACGAACTATAATATTCATATCACATATTTTTATCGTTGGTCTCAGTTGGCTTTTGCTTTTCTTCCCAAGATCTATCAAAAGTTTATCATTGGTCATTGGTCATATTATTAGACGTGTAAATAAACAAAGATATTTGCAGTTTTTCCAAATATATTAAAAATTTGTGTTTTATCGAAAAGTTTTGAAACATTTCAAAGTGCACTATGCTTAATGCTTAAGTTTGATTTTCTACATTAAAGTAGATAGTAGATACACACAAAGTTTCAAAAAACATCAATTTATGAGGTGTGATCCGTGCGATAGCATTAGTAGGATGCTTCGAAATTTCCGAATCGAAGCTGATAGATTCAGTTCATCGTCCTGGTTTCCCAGCTCCATTCGACGGCGACCGCTCTACAGTAGTAGATACCAAAGGTGGCCTCCAATTAAAGGTTAGCTCTTTGTTTCATTCATAATTCATAAGAATAATACTATATAACACATAAATTAAATAGTATGACAATGACAGTGAACTGTAAATAACTACAATATTATCTAGTCGGTTCTCCATTCGTAAAACTGCAAGTGCTAAAAAGTACAAAGCTGTCACCTTTTTATTTTGATTTAAGATACAACAAAAATGCAAATGATGTAACTGCTAATTATATCAGAATTTTTAAACATAAACCATAAAATATATTATAATATATGTACATGCATTTTAAAATTATGCAAGTATACATAGTATACATACATATACTTACAATGCATCACCCATTTTGAGCGTAGAGCGGATGCCAAATTATTATTTAGTGTGTGTGCGTCCATATCCTCTTCCCGTCTCATTCAGTTTCTCGTTAAATAATATTATGTCACTTAAATAATCGTAATCGGTACTTAGTCATTACAAAAACCAACAAATAGCGCATTTGAAATTTGCACTATACAAAATTCTGCTATGTGTATAATCTATAATCTATAGACTATAGACAATACTCTATACACATGGCAGAGTACGTGTCATGTTAGCTGTTAGTTGATCTCACGCTAGCATTTTAGCATTCTCAGCATTTTTCATGGCTCGAACACTCACACTCGCAGCCTGGATTCGAGGAAAGCCCATATAACTAATGTTCAGATATTTTGCAAATTTGCACATCCGACGTCTACAGTTACAAAAGTTCGCAAACCTGAGGAATCAGTATAATCTTTTTCCTAGTGGAAATGCATACACATTACGCGATACAAAGTAACTAATAAACTAGAGTGTCGATGACTGATCGAAATTGTTCTATCCTATGTATGTGTATCAAATAATATTTATTGACAGGAGGGTGGGAAGAGGAGGAGGAGAGTCTCATTTATATATACTTATGTAATTAACCGCGACACATTAGGGTATTAAAGTCTTTAATGTTTACTCATGTATGCAATGCAACAAATAGCTAGCCTGATAATAATATAATAGTGTTCTTATTGTATCTTACGAACTACGAACGGGAAAACTATGAAATAACAAACATTTATTATTTACTATTTACGCTTGTACATAATACATAAACATTAAACATAGCGCACTGCTAAATGATGGCGTACGTATTTACCGCATATTATATAATAATAATACATATTTATTATTTATTTATTCACATAACACATGCATAGGATTGGAATGTTTACCCCTTGGGTTTAATAATGTTTGCTGTGTACTTTTACAAACCACCGCCGTCAACTCTCAATATTTAATGTATAAATGGATGGATGGCTGATTATGAATTATCTGTATTATGAACCTATAAATTACCGAATGGAACTTTTAACAGTTTCAGTTTAGCAAAGTATGAAGTACCTATAAGCACCGAGTCTCGCACACCGATGCTATTCCATTACTAACTTACTTATACTTTACGTTTTTACTTTTTACCGTTT
>JAQIVE010007038.1:0-10865 GCA_034698285.1 Sminthurinus bimaculatus
AAAAAGAAATTTTATAATTTAGATTTTAATGAATTACAGCTGTATTAAGAAATATCATTAATGTTATAAGAGTAAAGCTTAAAGCCAAGAAAATTAAATTTACTATTTATCAATAGCGTAAAAAATATGTATGTATATAGTAACAAAGTTATTGTAACATCAAAGGCTACACATAAATATACGATAAACAATTTTTATTTTGACTAAACTTGCCTTATGGCGGATTTCTGATTTCGGTCCAGAATATTTAACTTTTGACCCCATTTGCTGTGTACTCATGTACAGAACCCTCACTTTAGCGTCAAAGAGTGCTGTTAAACTGCAGTTGACATTTCGTCCGTAGTTTTGCAACGTGAAAGGGCCTTCTGTATCCTGAACAAGAATATTGCAGGCTGGAAAAAAATCCATAAAAAATCAAATGTAAGTAAGCAGTAAGCACTTTCACTTTCCTTTCCTCTTTATTTTCACTTTACTCTTTTGGTTCTTGTTCACAAAAACATGTACCTACATCATGGCTTTTCAACTTTCTTGTGCACAATACTCTTTTCTTATGCACGCTGAGCTCCCACCAGAAAGAACAAAATGTTTTTTCTTTGGTTCTCAGCATGCATCAGTACATGTATAATATTCATTTTTTGGAAAAGGAATCTTTCCTTTGAAAAAAGATTTACAAAGGAGCCGTAAAAATGAAACGCCATCCATACATTTTTGTGCTGTGTACACGCAGATAAAGTCTATCTCTACACAAACACTATTTGCTCAAAAATTGAATATTGCAATGTTGTGTTGTAATATATGTTACAACACCACAGTATTATTGTAAAAAATATGAAACAACATTTTTTCAAAAGGTATGTATATGTTGTACATATTTTCTCTCACGTTTAGGATTCTGGACGTGCTGAACTCGAATCGAGAAACCTTGTCCAAACACAGGGATTCTGTACTGAATGAGTGCTGCGTTTTGTGAAGACAGGAAACTTTCACTCACTCGTCCCAAAGTACCGCAACGGTCTTGAAATCTAGACTTCAAGCTCTTTTCGTGATCATCAGCAGAAGGAAAAACTTGTCCGTTCAATTCCCAACCGTCAACTATCTGCAAATATAAAATGTAAAAGAATTCCGGTTACACACACATCCGATTGCATTAGAATGTCGAATTATTAAAGACTTTCACACATTTTCCTTTGCCATTTTGTCAACCAGTCACCACCTACATACAACTTTCCACGTAGCACTCTATATTATCACGTACTCTGCATCCACTTCATGCTCAAACTGTACCGTATTCTATTTTGTATACCGAGAGATAAATAAATCTTGTTGGATGTTGACTTTGTAGAGGAAAATTGCGATGGTGAAGAGTTCCAACCAATATCTGAGGAACTCTATATTTTTCAATTTTCAATGCAACGCATCAGGCGGTTATACACCTTTTTCTAGTGAATTGTTTTTCCCTTGCCAAATTGTTCGATTGAAAAATGAAATCCTACCCAATTCTCAATCACTACAGTTTTTACTTACTCATCCTGTTATATAGGTAAAATATTATGTGTAAACTGTACACTGTACACTGTACATACTGTACTACGCTTGATCGTGTAGCAAGTACAATATAACTACAATATACAGCTTATGAGGTTTATCTCATCTTAACTTTTTTGCCCACTCACTCAAAAAAATTTGGGCGTGGGTCGGGATAAAGTAGGAGTTTGCAATTCACAGGAAATCAACTCCGTGCAAATTGTTCTTTTTCTTGTCTTGTAACACAGGATAAAAGTAAAAATATTATAATGAAGTAATTCACAAGCTCAAAAATCAATCAGAATCTTGTGTAAAAGTTTCTGAAGGAACTAATTATTCGATTTGCTAGCTTGGAATTTTGTTCATATCACATTTATTCCTTGCATATATGACCTATCACGACTAAAAATTAATTGCTACACCTGCATAAAAAGAGACTATAAATAGCGGGACTCATTCTGAATGATGTGTGCAGTGTGCATGCTGTAAAAACTCGCGGGTGGGGAAGGGTTATTGTACTTTCTCCACTGACTATAATGGAGAAAGAAGGACGATTAGTTTAGAGGGACGTTTAATTAAGTTTCACATTTCACACATATTATGGTAGATAGAGAAAAGCTTTTAAAACAGAAAAAATTACACACATTTCTGCATTATTTTTGAAAAACTGTGATTATCCAAACAATTCTTTACATTCCATACGGTTACGTACGGATAAAAACGGATCTTCTGTGTGTTTTTTTTCAAGTGAAGCAAAATCTGTTCCTAATTACAAATAAAAACTTTGTTTCATTTCCTTCCTTAAAATAAAAAATCGTTCCGCACAGCCCGTATAGACTGCATGCTGTATGTACCTATCTCTACTCTCTATTATCTATTATCATTAACAAAACTTGAATAGCACTCAACTTTTCCGACAAATGAGCTTTTTTACTCTTTATTCCGAACTCCCATACCCATACCAATTCCTCAGGTTTCCTTAATCCCAATGGTACTATGTATGCAAGCAACTTTTGGGATTTTGAAGCCTCCAACTTCGATTTACATAATATATGTAATGTCTTATTCTTCGGCAGGAGGAAACATATACGGGAGAAGTTACACAGGGAAAATACTGTGGGAGAAAGTCCAAACTTTCTCTTTTCCATTCATTAGTATGACTTTTTGCTTGAACTTGCGTCATCATAATTCTACTCGTCGGGGGCAGCAGTTCAAATTTCATCAAATGTAGAAAGAAAGGACAGGCGACACGTACGTTATTAAAAAGTTGTCCAATTATTTTAATGATTTTTCCCCTTTATTTTACGATTTTTTAGACATTAGTTTTACTATCGTTTGCCATTAAAGACGGAGGAGATAAGGTGTATAATACAATAAAAAAACTTACACTAATGAGACCGTTTTGATGACAATTGACATCAAGATACTCTAAGGTAACGACGATGTTCTTATCGGGTTCAGAAACTAGATACAATCCACAGACAGCCTCGCGTCCTCTCGATTTGTAGTGAAATACCCCTTCGTCCATCGATATCCTCATGCAGTCTGTAAAAATAACAAAAATACAATAGACATTTTGTAAAATATTCATCAAAAATCTTTCAACATCAAAAATCAAACCCATTATTGAAAGCTTATTAATTCCTCATAAAAATGTAAAATAATGCCACAATGAATTCGAAGAATTAGAAAACATCGTGTGCCGCCTTAAAAACATCTACATAGATTCCATCACAGTTGTACCCACTACAGTATGCGAAGGAGTTGACAAGTTGCCCACACATTTAACTGTTCAAGGCCCACGTCCGTGTTCACATTCATACTCCATAATATTATGGAGGGAATGCCGTTGACGTTGCTGAGTATTTTTCACTCGAATTTCACGTTCACATTCTATGGTCAAAGATGCTGTGTATTTATATTGTATACATTATACATACATGCATTTTGCTTGCACTCGATAAGCATCATATTATTTATGTATTATACACATACAAAGTCAAAATTCCGCAGATGAAAAAGAATAACTATCAGATTTGTGAGTCATGATTCACGATCATTATAATAAAGAGATTCCAGCTTGTCAGTTTAACGGCAGCCCTTGAGCGTTTCTTGGAACTCCAAAATTGTGCATATACATAGACACAGAGACAGCAGAAACAAAACAATGGCAAAAGGCAGAGGATGAGAATGATTGATCTGAAATGTGCATGAGAGGAAATCAGTTTTCATATCATTCCATCTCGTTTTTTGCCGACATGCAGTCCTTTTTTTTCGTTGGCCTGCTTCTTTTTGTTTCTCGTGTAATCGTATTTAATCATTTTGATGTTGCAATTCGAAATATTCAGCCCTGCATATAATATAGCTTGTATTAAAAAAGGAAGCTCTATGAAAATTTTATGTCCTACAACATACAACCTCAAAAACGGTGATACTTTTCTTTGACTTGAGATGCCTCAGGCAACCATGCACTTTTACATTGGCTAAACTCAACTTTACGTACTTTCTCTCATTCATAGTTATTACTTTTAAGGACTATATTTTTCTGTTCTTTTTCCCGTTTTATTACCTACACAAAAGATATCAGCAAAACGTCAACATTTTTAGTAGAATCTTTACAAGATTTTCAAAGGGTCTCGTCGAGTTCTCGATTCAACATCCGTACGTATGTATGCATACTTTTGGAGAGACATGTTAAATGTATCTATATACCATTAAATATATTGTAGTTTTAGATAAATGAAAAACAAAAGTACGTGGTCAATAAAAAAACAAAGGCATAGGAAATACTAAATATTTAATGTATACCATGAATGACGTGAACGGAGTCACTGGTGGATACAGCACTTTGTGCCTGACTGTTGTCGCTGTTGCTGCTGGCATGGTGATGGTGATGGGCTGACTGATGGTGAGCAAACTGCTCGTCCTGGTCATGCTGTAGGTCATCGGATAACTCTACTCCAATTTCAGGCTGAGACTGAGACTCGTGGGCGGTTAGTTGGCGTGCCAGCTCTTCCAGCTCTGCTGAACTCATACTCTGAAAAAAAACAGACAAAAATATACTCTATGTTACTTTTGTTACAACACCCCCTTTCCGTTTTCCAACAATTTCGATCAAAAAGTAACATAATAATGCTATTCATAGATATCTCAGGCACTACCATTATGCAAATCTAAACTACAAAGAACCGGAAGGCGGAAGGCGCTTATGCGTGTCTAACTCGATTGTACGCATACATATGTCTCACATACATTTTTTTCAGGAAGGAAATAAACTCCCACAAACACACAGACATTTACAGGTTTGTGCTCACACCTTAAAATATTTAGTTTTGATGGAGAAAGTGAACTGTGAAAAGAAACAATAACAAAATATACATATTTTTGCTTAAGTATGTACATTATGTACTTAACAAAGTCACATGAAAAATATTTTCTTGTACATTATTCTATTTCACACCTAAATGCTCATGATCGAGCTTTTCCTGTCGAATTTGTCGGTATCCTAAGCAAGCTCACTAGACCTAGAAAATAATAGACTAAATGTGTAAGTTTTAGCACCATTTTCTGCTTTTGCTCAGTCAACTTAAACAAACTTTCTCGTAGCGACGGACTTTGAAGTTTTGAGTCACTGAAGGAAAATGATTTGGTGATTTCGTTATGTATAATATGTACAGTGTACAATATTACTGGGTTACTACATATAATGTCATAATAACAAGGCTAATAATAATAATACACATGTACGGTTGAGCGGAGTTCCACGTGCCGGGCTATAAAATGTGGTACGAAGGACAAAAAGAAGAAGAAAAGACGGCAACAAAACATGACACAAAATGTTATACCTAGAATATACCATGGCATGGCATGAAAAGGAAGGACAATAAAATAATAATAAAATGTAATGGCTCCAAATTGAGAATTGAGAGGGCATAACTATAAATGCGGAAAATGGGGAGTCTAACTGTATCTCCTGTACGGTAGATACTAACATCATCATTAAGTTTAAATCTCAACAATAACAATAACAAAGTTATAACAAGCGTGCATATAGCAGCCTAATCTAATTTTGATACAAAAAACTGTTGCCTCGATACCGTGCATATATGTATGTGTAATGTGCATATCTGCTCATAGTCCAAGTTGCAGTCATGATACAGCCCACAATTTGTAGCGAAGAGACTGTGGGGAAAGTCGCCCTTGTTTAGTTTTAAGCTAAACCAAGTCAAAGCAAAGCAAAACCAACGACGCAAAGACGAGAACAAAATGATGGCATGAACGACACCATAACGACGGCCGTTCATATTGTAAATGGAAAAACAACGGTTGAGACTTCAGATTGGCTTTGATTGCCCTCTGAATTCCCCTCAATGACTTTCTCCATATATATTACACCCATTTGCCATTTCATTATCACTCAACGTGATTCCATCCAACCGACCAACATTTAACATTGCATTTCTTGTTGCACGTCTGTTGTCTTTCTCTCTCTCGTCTCGCCTTGCATCTCATTCTCTCTCCTAGTCAGCCTTGTTGTATCTCTGAGTCCTTTTGTCGTTTGATGAGGAATTTAGAATCTTAGACTTTAACACTAAAACGACTACACTTCGCTATACGTTAATACTTTCCGCACCACAATAAAAAATTTGAAGCACAGCAACAACGATAGTTACATATGTGGAACATCACCAGGATGCAGCATGGCACTAACCAAATTGATAAAAAATTGATGATGAAATCAACTGCCCGCTTTTGCACTAAAAGGATCGACAAGCTGAAATAATGAAATTACTTTCAACGACCCTTCTTGTTTTCAATGTCGCCCCTGACGCCAACGCATTTCACTCCTGCACCTACAGCTTTCTCCGTTATAAATAGGACTTATGTATTTACATTGTACATAGTACATGCACAATAGATAATATAATTTGCTCGCACATATTTCGCCTTGTTTTACACAAATACGAATACAAATAATGCAATGATGCTACTGTAAAGTATATATTCTGTATAGAATCAGTATATAATCAAAAAGTGAAACAAAGGCAAAACAAAAAATTATAGGACACTTGGAATCGTATAGTACGCAGTTTCCCAGTGGCTGAGAGGATGGGACGAGAGAGATGACAAAGAAATAAAAGTATAGACCCGAGTGTTTTTGACTGACCCTTTGACGGCAGTGTAGAAAGATCATCCTAAAAGTCAGCGCCAGAAGATGTTTCGACAATAGAAACTCTCGATGGACAATACACAATACAATGAAGGAAAGGCTTGACTTTTTGTCCTTGCACATTGAACGTGCATGTACCATGTAAGGTAAATGTATGTTAAAATAAAACGAAAGCAAAGGTCACAGGCATCAACAGCAGTGGGAAAACAACAATCCTCACAATGGAGAGAAAACTTGTCTCAAAGAAAAATGTTATACAATGTCCAAAGTTGGGAATTTAAGATTTTAATGCAATATTTAACACGAATGAGTACCGCACATGGAGCAGTTTTGGTTGTATACACAAAGAAAAAAGAAAGGGTAAAAGTGTACCGATATATTGGGTACAATAAAAGTGTGAAAAGAAGAAAGCCTGAGCAGTGTGCCCATTATACAGTGTACGAGTTTTGGGAATCAGGCGGCGTGTTCAAGTGGATGTATAAAGTGTAGAGTAAGTACACATAAGTACGATGAAGAGAACATTGAACATGAACGTACAAGTGGATGTGGTGACATAAGTGCTTCGTTTACTTCTTTCACCCACATCCGCTGTTGTTGTGTTGTACAATACATGCCATAAGTATTGTCGTGTGGTTTATTATGTGTAGGTATAAAGTACGTATTGTATTGTACTTTTCCAAGTCGAGTGTGTTTGAGAGGCATCAAAAATTCCATTCCTTTTCTCTTCTTTTGACGCTGCGTTGTATACACCGACTTGGAGCGTAAAATACCATAACAATTACACTATTTTGGTTTTGACTGAATTGAACTGTGCATTGTGCATGAAGACATTGCCCACGTCTTCACGATCAGTAACTCAGCTGTTCTTTATCTAGAAGCTGCATGAACTTCAGTACAGTAAATATCCCAAGTCCTTGTGTTCACTTCCTGCTTCATGGGGACTCTTCTATAGTAGCATCAACACCTGATAGTTCTGAATACCGAATTCGAAAATGTTATTACATCACCTTCAGTTTTCAATTAACAAGCATAAACCAAAAAATCTATTTTTATCACTGAGCTGAGTTGAAACGAGTAGGAAGACTGAAATTTGGGTTTATAATAATTGAAAAGTTCAAAATTAAATGGAGAAATGATGAACAAGTTATATGTACCGTGCACTATAAATACGTGATTTGTACAATATGTAAATAAAAGAAAACTGAGGTTTTCCACGTTCCAGGAACTATGACCGCATTAGTGAGGTTTAAAACTATACGTAAAGAACTGTTTTTGTAGGATAGATTTTTGATTTGTAGGTTGACTATTGTATTGAAGAGACAGAGGCCGAGAAGAATTCATGGAAGTCTGTGCTCAAGCAGTCTGCTGAATTTCCATGTTGAAACTTTTCTTTCTTTTGTATCGACATTTTCAGTAATAACTCTCCCTTGTTTTGTCTTTTGCGTGTTTTGTATGTATGTGTATACTGCATTGGCACGCTTTTGGTGCTTTATTATTTCTCACTCTTATGCTTGATGGCTGTTGATTAAAATACAGGATTTGGTAAAGAACGGATTGAGGAAAGATTTTACTTTTCTACATCCTCTTTCAGTCTCTTACACGACAAAATCCACGACACCTTTACATTTATTCGTGAACGTACTCCAAAATCGTAAATAAGGTCCCTCGTGTCGCACTGCTTTCTCCATGCTAACATATGGTGAAAGCAGAGAGAAGCGAGGGAATTTATACGCGGTTCCTAAGAACACTCTTTGTCTTTTTCTTTTTACTACACTGTGAAACCAGATGAAGTTTCCACATTCCATTATCTCCTGTCATGTACTTCAACCCTCTGCTGTCTATTGTGTAATACAATGAAAATGAAGAGAACAGTGCAGTACAGTACAGTACATACATTGCAGTCTACAACCTGCTCCGTTTCTGTTGTGTGGGAGGCTCACGTTGTTCCCTGTGTCTAACTTTCACTTTATTCAAACTCCTTCACATTGATTTCTCTTTCCCTTTCATTCACATTCAATGAGATTCAACTTTCTTCATAACTTTTCTTGCTAGACTATAATAGATAGAGAGAGGATAAAAAAGAGAGAAAGGGCAAGATGTACAGTATTATGTATGATGTACATAAAAATGTACTCGTCTGTTCAGCCAAGAATTTGACGGGTTATCTTGTCATGGAATTATAAAAACTTTTACCATTGTATAAAATTCAATAGGGTAGACGGCTCGTCATAATAACGTATACCAAAATCCGGTGAATTGCGCCTTAAATGATTAGATGTCAAACGAAAATCACAGAAATGGGTGCTTATGGACAAAAGGCAAGCAAATGGTACTCAAAAAAAATTTCAAGTTTAATGCCATTGCCCTAAACTTATGAACTTTACAATTCTTTGGACTACTACACTTTCGAAAATGAAACGAGACAGGGACAAAAAAGAATTCTAGTCTACACAACTCCAACCAGCGTCAAACGGATAAGTACAAAACCCCACCAGAGAACATGATACCTACTTCCAAAGTCCACAACCCAAATACTATTACAGTGAAGACAGACTTGAGATTCAGAAACTATCCTAAGAGGTAAGAACTCTTCACAAACCACCCTCTATTTGAATATCGGATATCAAACATAAACGCGACCTACATGCAAACTGGGGTCATTGAAACACAAAATCATCCACGGGGTTAATGAATGGAAAGTTCATAGAAATGAGTCAAGCCCACTGTCTTAAGAATACTAACACAACTGAAAGGAGTTGACGAATTTAAAATTTTAATTCCTAAAACAAAGAAGTCCCACGCTGACCATTGTGTATTAGTTATTCCATGAATATATTCATGGATATCCCTATGAGCAAATATAACATGAAATATAAAACTGATACTTTTTCGAAAATTACTTGATCGATTGATATTAGGCTATGAAGCCAAGAATTACGCTTCAAAAATAGTTAATAACCTTCACAAACAAGTATGAAAACATTCTTTTAAAAATCAAGAGCTCAACTATTTCCAACAAAAATATTATGGAACACACAGAAACGATTGGATCTTCTCCAGTCGGGAAGACAACTTGAGTTTTGAGAGGTGAACTTTACCTCGGGTTTTGAGAGTAGGTTCATAACTTATTGAGATTATGATAATTTCTTTATAAGTTGATTATCCGCTTAACCTTCATTCCTATACATACATGTGTATATTGTATATGTACATACGCATATAACCATGTACATTTGAAATTTAAATAAAACCACATGAATTTGATGTTAAAATACATTTTGAAAGTGGAGAAAGTTTTCCTTCCTTTTCTCTTGAGGGCTAAAAGTATAAGTAAAAGTAGAGCGTCATACATACATAGTATGTATGCACAATATACATTATGCATGTGTACTGAATTTAAATGTTAAATTCCCTGCGAGATATTCACTGTGCTCAACACTCAATTTTACATTATCCACAACTATCCTACAATATATGAAAAAGACAGTAAAGTACTAATGGACATTTAAATATACAAATATGGAGATGCTCATAATTTTACATGTAGGCGGAAATGTATTCTCGATTCTCGCCTTCATTTATCATTCATGTTTGAATTATAAATTCCTATTCCCATAGTAGGCACCAGTGTCTTTGACGACTGTGAATGGAATATGTCTCGGAAATGAATGAATGAATGCATCTCATTTTAATTTCATTTCTTTGATCTTGTGTTCATGTCAAGTTACAACTTTTAGCTTTTCAATTCCGTCAGAAATTGTGGTTATAATTACTACAAAACATCTCAGAGTCCAAAGTCCAAACCAACAAAACGCTATGTTTTGAACTTCCTAGTTTGATATTTTGGCATCGAAAACAAGTGTCAGGAATTGAAAATTTAACCGTACGATAAAGACTGGACTCTTATCCTGATGAATGGCAAAAGTCAATGTATAATTCAAATATTCCAAGCACTCTTGTTGAGGCACTATTAACTATGTAAGGTGCGTTCCGAAACTATAAGACACATGCATTTTTTGAGTTTTTCGAAAAATCCTTTGCAATTTCAAGATGACTCTTACAAATTCCTTCGATGGATGTAAAAACACGGTTGACTACCAAAAATGAACCGATTTCAACAACCCGTTCACAAGTAGTGGCCATTTTTCAAAAATTGGGGTGTTCCGAAACT
>JAQIVE010007039.1:0-10864 GCA_034698285.1 Sminthurinus bimaculatus
TTTTGTTGAAACAAACTTGCATTATGACTCCAAGTTATCGCATGAGTGGAGTAGTTGGTTAAATACTACTGTAACTGGTTAAATAGTTATTTGTGTATACATTTTAGAACGTAGTAATAATTGGACCTTGATGTCTGTCAATTCAGTAAATAAATAAATAATAATGTATATTTTGACGAAGAGAAGATTAACACCATCATTAGTCGGGTGCTTAGTTACGAAAAAACAGTAAATAAAAACTCTTATGATTACAATTGGAGGAAATATTATGAAGTATGTCATATAGTATATACTCTTACAAGCAAAGGCTTGTTAAGTAAATGGGGATTTTGGGGCTCACATGAGTCCGATTTTCTCGGGCTTCCCCGTTTTTTCAAAACGCCATAATATCAAAAGTACTGGACCTATTTACAGGTTTTAAAAGTTTTTGGAACTGATTTTTGTGCTTTTTAAGACTAGTCATTGCGGAAGTCCGAGAAAAAATTTTGAAAATCGGACTCATGTTAGTCCCAAAATCACCCATTTGCTTACTATGGGGAAAATTGATTTTCACCACTGATAAAAAATTTTTAAATTGAAAAGTTGGCACCTAATTTGTCCATAAGTGGTGTTAGGAGACCAAGCTTGGGAGGCCGACTGGTGTTGTCAATTTCAGGTCAATCCCGAGGACAAAGCAAAAAACCTTTGCTTGTTATAGAATAATATCATTAATTCAAGGTTCGCATATTCATAATATTTTCTCCAATTATAGGTAGGTATAACCATCAGAGGTTTTATTTAGAGCAGCCTCGCAATTGAGAAATCGAGTAATTATGGTATATTGTATTTGCTTTCTCTTCATCAAAATATACCACTTACATTACATACATATTGATCTTGGCATTTAATTCTCGAACTTTGTCTTAAAATCTAATTTGCACAGTCTCAGCCATTGTTTCATTTATCTTACACTACTGCAGGTATTTAAAAGTAATGCCAAATACTCAGCTAACTACGAAGTTAATATTTTAATCTCAATAACAGAGCTGCAATGATGGGATGTAGTATGTAGTATGTATTTCATCAGTTTCAAAATCCGTTCATTCGTAACTACCGCTTATTTTTTGATGAAACAAATGGTTTTTCGATGGTTTAGTTTACTTTGGCTGGTCAAAATAAACAGCCCGTGTAGAGTTATTTATATTGGCTAGGGTCTATTCACACTGCCCAAGTGATTATTAACATTGACCAAAAATTATTTACATGGACCAAGGGTTATTAACTTTGACCGGTCATTGTTAACAATGCCCAGCTACTGTTAACAATGACCGTTACTGTTTACAATGGCTAGTCGTTGTTTAAGACTGGTCATTGTTAACATTGGCCGATTGTAAACACAGACGGTAACATATATACAGAAACAGCGCACACGCTAGTTCAAAAAGGCTCTTAAACAAACAAGAGAGGAAGAAAAAAGGTGCCAAAGAGCTCGAGCTTTCTTATTGTGAATTAAAAGTGAACTGGAGCCGGTGTGAAATATTTTGTTGGCTCTCACTATATATCCCGTTAAAATGCTCTCCAAATATCGTCTCAGCTTTTTTGTCATCTCAGTTTATTTGATGAATCCCTTGGTTCGGAATCAGGTCGAGACCACTGACTTGTTATTTGATGAAGAGTAAGTCCCAGTAATTTTGTTTGTTCGAAACATTATTACATTGTTGACATTGTCTCATCCTGATTGTGTCACAGAGAACGAAACAGTAATTCAGCCAATCATTCCTTCTTTATCAATTTGATATTGGTGAGAGTGTATTCAGAGAGAGAGAGCTGATGCAGTAAGAGATGGTATCGCAAATTTTGAAAACTGAAGACAGAAATAAAATGAAACTATATTAGAGAGTAAGGGAATCCAGTCCCGTCGAGATTCGCAATCGTTAAGATTATGTTTTAAAGCTTCTTGAAGAAAACTGCGAGCTTAAGCCTAGAAAAGATCCAAATATACTTGGGCATGCATAATTAGCATTTGAACTACAGGAGGATATGAGACGGGCTGACGTGTTGCTCCTGTTCGCTCCTTACTTTTTAGATTTGTGATTTGTTTGATTTCCAAAACTCTGATCCGAATTCGAATTTAGGCGTTTTTGGGTAATGGTGTATGGTGGGGAGATTTGGAATTTTTGGTTTCAAAACAAAACAAGTTTTGATGGGAGTTTGTTAATTTTTATTTATTTATAATAGCTTTGTTATTGAATTTCATGTTCTTTTATGTCATTTGTTCAGTTTCGGGTTAAACCTTAAGTATAACTCTTAATTTGTCCAACTATAAATGGAGAGTTTATACTCCCCAGAGGGGATTTGTTTCAGGGTTAAAGTTAGTTACAAAGTATACTAATCAGAGCATTATTTCTTCGGTTAAGATTTAAGGTAAATAAGATAGAAAATACTGTACATTTTGTGTGCATTGTATCCCACAGCCTTCTTCAAATAAACGGCCCAATTTACAGTCACAATGTGGAGGCGGTTGAGACTCTTCATAACTATGCCAGAAACTTTCATAAGGTATTTAAACTACCTCAAACGGTTATAATATACATTTTCAAATCGTTAAATTGTTGTAAGATTTCTCTCATGTCTCGAATTTTCAAATAGATGGGGAAGAAACTGGGAATGCCGTGCAATCCAGAGCATCAAGCCAAGATGTATGAGCGACGAGAATATTACGTTGCACAATTGAATGCCTTCAAGCTACCATATAATCGTACTCAGATAAGAAGGCTATTAAACGATAGCTTCGTGGATATCCGTAAATACCCTCAATTTTGTCGGTTTCATCCCTTTTGGCAAAAGGAATCGGATGGCCTCTGCGACATCTTCACGGGCAGATGCTGCTTCCTTCTCAATCCTGTACTACCGGCCAACACAAGCAAGGACATGAATAATAATAGTAATAATACTAATCAAGGTGAAAGTACATCTTCATTTGCTTGTACTTCAGCGCTAGTCACAACGCCCAAGCCCGCCCCGACACCATCATCTGCAGCAGTGAAAGCTCGAAGTACGTTTTCAAATATAGTAACAAAGGCCACCTTGAATACGAACAATTCGAGAAGAGCTGTGAGTAATAATATGACTAATGCAAGCACTATGACACCGAAAATTATATTTGATGAATCCTTATCATTGACTTTCGTCATAACATCTACAACAAAACCACCAGATCATGCAGCATCACACGCCGATTCAGTTACTAATGTTACCAAAAATTCTGCGGAGGCCTACATTATGGGTCAAGTATGGAACACAAATACTGAGTTTCTACCTGCTGTCAAAACTAATAATAATAATACTACTACTACTAATAATAATAATAATAACACCAATAGCTTACCTCTAAGTAGGGAAATCCTAGCTCAACCAAATGTATTCAACGCAACGACACCGATCCCTCTTGAGTCTTCCCGGACATGGACATTAACGCCGACAATGACGACGACGATTGATTTGCATCTAGAAACCACGACTATCAGTACCAACAGCTGCAGTGCAACTGATTACACTGAGTCATCCAGCAGCAGTTTACGCATTTTCACAATCCATGGCCATTTGATGGTCGTTTCTCCCCTTCTCTTGTGTTCTTTACCTTTTCTATTTCCTTGTTGAATTTCAACAGACAGACAAATTGTGCGTGCACGTACGTACACTACACAACTACACACACGCACAAGCAAGAAAGACTGCATTATGCAACTAACTTCCCATTATGTAACTAGATGACCAGCATATGGTAATATTTTGTTGCTGCATTTTCTTCATTATCCAGGTAAAATAAGACTGTGTGTATCCTTTGTTTTGGAGAAATGCAATCCAATCTTGGTTCATTCTTTTCCTTTCTAACGCAAATAATAGGAGATATTTCTGAGATTGTTTTGACACTAATGACCAACTTATTTATTTTTATGTTACATAAACCAATAAGCATTCCAACTTTCGTCGAATCAATGTAAATCACATACTCATCTAAAAAGTGTTTTTTATTTGTATCATAACATTATTACTTCTGTACAAACGCAATGTAGACAAGGACATGGGTTTTTATTCAATTTCTATATCCATTGTATTGGTATGATTGATAAGTATTTAGAAAGTCATAGACTACTGGAGGGATTTTCGATTTTCCTTCACGGCAACAACCGTCACGTCATCTAGGCCCACAATACCGGTTTGGTGATAGTGGGGTCAAAGGTCAAGAAATGGCAAACTTACAAAGTCAGGAAGTCGGTGGTTTGCATGGAACTCACACTTTTCACGATGTACGATATTTTTTTCAAAGAATTCTTCCAATGTTAACATTTAAGCTCAGGGGTTTTCACCCCTTGAAAAGGTGAGGTAGTACATCTCTTGTCAATTTAAAATTAATTTCGCACATCTCCGATAAGTAGAAAATACTGGGCGATGTTGGGAACAAAAAGTTCTGAAAACTAAATTTGAACTTCCATTAATAAAAGTTCATTGAAGGTAGAACTACAAATGACCCCTTGATAAGCACCAGCGGTATTCTACATTTGATAAGAGCAGCGGGATAAGATTAGGACAAAAGGCCTGACCGTGGGACGCTTTAAAGTAAAAAAAAGTCTCGATTGAGCTCGGTGAAAGTCATCCTGGGGTTCATGTTTACATTTCTTAAGATTCCTCAGTTTTTTGGAAAAAATTAATTCCTTTTTTAATGTCAGTACTAATACATATGTGAGTGAATGTGCACGCAAAATCAAAAATCTAAACCCAGAGGAAAACAAGGCAGGAGCGTTTGAGCATGAATGTCACCAGTAGCTTTCCATGCGCGATCCACACTTTGAAGCAATTGAAGTGGTTGTATTCCCACAATTAAATAGAATTGCAAGAGCTGGCCGTTGGTGAGCAAATGTGGCAAATGTTGTTTACTAACAACTCCCCGCAGTGCCTTCTTAGGGTGCTTCATTCCAGAGACTTTCACACTGGCGACGGATTTTCTCAAACAGCCGCTCGTAGAAAATGGACCTTCGCAGATTTTTAAATAAAAGTAACAGGGTTTTATATTTCAAGAGTTGACCTATTCGTGCACCCAAT
Organism: Sminthurinus bimaculatus; assembly: GCA_034698285.1. Classification (NCBI taxonomy): domain Eukaryota; kingdom Metazoa; phylum Arthropoda; class Collembola; order Symphypleona; family Katiannidae; genus Sminthurinus; species Sminthurinus bimaculatus. The sequence goes on from JAQIVE010007039.1 coordinate 5,083, forward strand.
ATGGCGACTCTGCTGCTGCGAGAAGTATGTGAGTTCATGGATGTTCCAAAATTGACAATGCACAAAATGCAACATTTTTACACCTCCCATTCCGAAGTTTGCAATTTCTTGACCTTTGACCCCACAATCACCAAACCGGTATTGTGGGCCTAGATGAAGGTGACGGTTGTTGCCGTGAAGGAAAATTGGAAAAGCCCTTCAATAGTCTAGGACTATCTAAACTTATCTAATACTTATCAATCATACCAATGTCACCTATTTATTTATGCACGTATATAACCAATTTGTGTCTTGGAACATGAATTATACCCTTCCACGTATATTCACTTTTTTGTATATTCCACTAAATGGTATCAACAACTATCTGTTATGGAAGTTTCAAAGCCCTAACTTGGTTAAAAGTATAATTACAGGCATATTTAAGTTTGAATTTTTAACGTAATAAATGGAGCGCGGGAAACTTTAGAGCGGAATATCTCAGAATCTAGATCTACGTGGAAGGGTACGATTCTTATTCCAATACACATTTTGTCTGAAATGAAAGTACCTTTTCGAATGAAGAAAATGAAGACTGCTCACGTTTTGAATCTCGTACCGAATCTGCATTCAACTGATACAGAAATTTAATGAAAACCTATTTCCCTGTTCACATTGCGTTTGCACTTATAATTTATAATATATAAACGATAAAAATACTGCGAGCATACATTATCAAACGAACAAATTAAATAAGTTCAACTTAAAACAAAATTAGGCCAAAACCGTAACTTAAAATAGATACAATTGAATAAGCATTAAACTTCAGTCGAGTATTACATACTACATTAAAATATTGTTTGCAGTAAAACTACACGCTACGTACCTTTCATGTAATCGATATCAATCGCTTTCAGGATTAAACGTGTATGTACTTACACGTATAATTTAATTAATTATTAAATAATTATTGTAATATACAAAAAAATCACTAACATCCATCATTCAAACAAGCTGAACTTCACTGAACAAGTTAAAATCGTAAACATTTTATTGCCCCTTCCTAACTATACTTTTGTGGTTAAGTAAGATATTAAACTTACATTAGAAGGACAGTCATTTGAGTATAATGTATAATAATAATATAATATTGTGTACATTTTAGGGGAAACTGGTGTTTGCCTAGCCGGTAGTACCAGGGTTTTAGATTACTGTGTGTTGTTTTTAGCAAAATGTTTTTCAACTAGTTTTAACATCAGTGTAAAGTATAAAGTCTATGAAGGTTGGTATCAGGTTGACATTACTGGGTAAAATACTTTAAAAACTCATACAAACCTAGTTGAGAAACGCACACCACTGATGAGAGCTGATTGCACGCAAGTAGGATACTAATAAATAAACTTTTGGTAAGGATTAATGAGACTTGCTATATTTATAGTCGTGTATGTTAAAGTTTTTAGTTATTATCACAAATCACAAACTTAATGCGCCATAAGTATGACAACCAAACTTTCCTGTAAAACAAGTGACTGGTGGGGAAATCAGCAGATTTAAAGTCAAACTCATCAAGTCACAATTGTCAGATGAAACTTCACAATCACGTCAGTTTTCCCTAACCTAAAAGTAGCAGTTTACAAAACCGAATGAACATAACAACGATAAGTAACATATTATTCATTTTTTAACATAAAAACTTATGTTGGCACAAAATTACAAACTCTAAAAATGAATCGTTATCATTATTATTATTAATCATGATTTCCAAAGCAGTTATACCTACACAATAAATAATAAATAATTAAAATTTTTGTTTCAATAATAATATATCATCATTTTCCATACGTGAATATATTCCGTGCATTCTGTAGGAAATTTTCTTATAATTACCAGGTTCCTTTAGGTTAGGTTCCTAAATCCAGCCTCTATGAATGAGCCTGGATTTTTGTGTTAGACTGCTCTTTTCTACTTCATTTTATTTATACTCTTAGATAAATACGAGTAAAGCAACCCTATCTCCTATTAAACAGACAGTGTATCATTACTATTTATATAGTTACCTTGTAGTTTCCAAATGGACAAGCACATAAAATCTGTAATGAGCGAGGAACTCTTGGGACCCATTTTTTATCGATTTCCGATTTATGTCTTACATAGTATAATATTTATATAATGTATCTTTGTATTTCCAAGTAACGACGTTTTTAAAAATATTGGTATAAAAGTCATGTACACACACACACACTGACTGACGCACTATTTAAGCAGTAGAAGCCTCACTTTTTGAGTCCTCAATCACTTTATAACTTAAAACGGAGCCAGCTAATCCTCTAGTGGAAGCTGCTGCATCATCTAATGACAAACAGACAGATGCTGTCTCACTACTCAAACTGTGCCTTTTGTTTGAAATTACATCTGCTTGAATCTCTAACCTAAACGTAGAAGGGGTATTTACACAATTTAAGGTTATTAGTGACTTGTAAAAAAATGTATACGTGTTAATCGCTAATTTAAAATTTGTTTTAAAATGTAGATATCAAAAGTTCTATTGTGTTCAATTTAAACTTTTATAATTTGCATTTTGTAAAAGGTACTTACTTGTTATTTGATGGTGGATTATTAGAAGAGCCAATGCTTCCCGTTAAACTAGCTCCGGCCAACGCTACGATACCCGCAGATTCTCGATCAGGGCTGTCGTAATGAATTATTAATCATGTTTGAAATAAATAATTTTTCAAGAATGACACGTTAATTTATGCTGTTACGGTTACATATTAACCGATAACAAATACATCTATTATAGTAAAATTCAAATATTTACTTGTGATAAGTATAGGACGTAATATGTTCGGGCCAAAGGCAGGAAATGTTTTTATTGTTTATATAGTTATTGGTCATAGATAAAAGCCATAAGAAAGAACCTACGATTCTACCAACCGTGCTAGTAGTTTTTATCGTATTTACTTTGATCTTTTTTGTATTATTGTTCAATACTTGAATGCATGAACAAAATGGCTATTACTATTTATTTAATAATATTATCCATTTTTTGTTGTGACCAAAAAACGAACCCGGGAAAAAGAGTTGTTACTTAAACCAGTGTCTATAACTACTATACATTATATATAATATTATAGTACTGATTCCATAGTTAAAAAAAAAGGCCCCGATATACAAAAGAGGGATGGGGAAACTACATTATACATACTACATACTATATATAACAGGAAAAATAAATTAACAAAATACGTACCAGCTGGCACCATCGTCACTTGAACAACGAACAGTACGACTAATACCAGTGGAAGAGACTACTGAACCCTCACCTCGACTTGATCCAAAATCTGGTTAAAGACAACAATAATAGTGAAATGAGTTGCAAAAATACATATTTTTCGAGTTTCTTTAGCTACCCACTTGCAAGTACATACGTAAACACGTAATTACCATTGTTATTATGAAATAATAAAATGGTTCTTACCATTGCTACGAGTAGATTGTCGTGTAAGACCATTATGAGTGATAACGGCTGAAGGCTCTAATGATTCAGTATCTTCATCGAAATCAAAGCGAACACCTGAGCTGGAAGTTGTCATCCCACACCCTCCCGAGCGGCACAACGAAATCGGTACGACGCCATACACATAGGCGAGAAGGACGGGAACACCCTGTGAAAATGCTATGTCTAATTAATTTGCACATGAGTGTACTTATCTGAAAAACAGATGTACAGGAAATTCTTGGGTTTTAAGAAAAATGAAAAATCAAGACGAATAATTTAAGGGGTAAAATTGCATCCGAATAATAGAATGACATTAATCTTTATATGAAAATCACTAACCAACCCGACAGCTAAACCAGCTAATACCGGTGAAATTACAATTGCAGCTAATACAGAACCAGTGACAGCACAGTTTCTTTTGTGACGAGAAGAATTTTTCATCTTATTGTGAATTTTTCGGCCAACCCAGACCGGAATTCCTAATAAAACAGAAATTATACAATAGTACATGCTAGGTACATGCTGAAAGATTTTACATTAGTCTGTACTTGTGCAAACACTTGCACTTGATTTGTGGTTTTCCTGGAACTTTACAGTATAATATACTGTAGTACTTATATTATAAGATACATAAAGAGATCATATAGCCAATGTCCAGTTAATTTATTGATATCAACAAGTTCGCGCCCCGCGCGATTCCCGATAGGGCTTTTCCAAACCTCTTAATAAGTACACACAACCTATTGTAGTTACCATTAATTTTCCCCAAAAGTAATTTATTTATGAAATATTTATACCACCAAAGTACACTAGCAAAAAGATTCCTGAATTATTTAATTTCATAAAAAAATCGATTCTGCCCTTGTTACTCTGCACAACTGTACTCAAAGAATCTGAGAATACAGTTACTGCCCGCACAAAAAATATTGGTCGAATTCGGATTGGCTTTGTTGTACCCGAATTCTCGCTGATTTTCGTTTGGATAAGTCATCGTCGGCGGCCGAATTCGGCAGAGTGATAAAACATAAGCAGGGAAAACGGCCCGAAATTAAGCGAAAATTTCCAATTTGGGAGTTGGCCTGACTTTTCCGGCCGAAAATCCGGCGAGAATTAGGCCGGATTATCCTGCCAAATTCGGACTTTTATTTTTGTACCGGTGGACATTCATATATTTTTTTGACCGCAGCAGCAGAGAATGAAAGTAATAGCAAATCAGACGCAAATTGCTCTTACTCTCACTCTCTGCTTCAGGCTGGAGCGCGGTCAAAAAAAGATATGAATGTCCAATAGCTGTATACTCAGATTCTCTGAGCAGAGTTGCGCACAATAAGTGCTGACCCAATTTTTGGGGGTTTTGTGCCATTTAACGTTAGAAACGCTTACTGAGCCTTGCATATTCGTGTTAAAGAGGTCAAATAGGTGGTATATCCGTGAAATAACTAAGAGTTTGCCAAATAGTTTAGTTTTTGGTAAAATCGGCCTTGACCAGATTTTCCGGGTTTTTGACCCACTTAACGGTAGGAATAGTTGGTAACTCTTGCATATTCGTGATCTACGGGTCAAATAGATGGTATATAGCCGAAATAACCAAAAATTTGTCTAACAGTTAAGATTTTAGCAGAATCGGTCTTGACCCGATTTTTCGGGATTTTGACCCTCTTAACGGTAGGAATAGTTGGTAACCCTTGCATATTCGTGATCTACGGGTCAAATAGGTGGTATATAGCCGAAATAACCAAACATTTGTCTAACAGTTAAGATTTTGGCAAAATTAATGGTAACTATAAGTTGGGTATAATAATCAGAATTATCAAATTCCGTCACCCAGAAAATTACTTATTTACTATTTACTTACAAAATATATCGACTTTATAAAATGCATTATGACTGTATTATGTATTCCTCTTTTTTCCTAAAGTTTTCTGGTTACATTTTCCTGGTTATTTTCAAATCACTCGATGATCGATGATCAATGACAAGCCATTATTTAAAAAAAATTTGGATTGTCATCTGTCATCTGGAGAAAAGAGAGTTTCCCGTGAATTTTTATTCGGTTTTTGTTCTTTTGGAGGTCGGTTCAGGTAAGCATATTATTAAATGACCAATTTTTATGCCAACTGAGTAGGTATTGAATCGTATTTAAGTATATTTTATCGCATAATAGCAGTGCTTATAATACATAAAAAATATTGCTTTTGAGTATGAAAATATGTAACAAAACTGTATTACAAAGAGACCTGTGTGTATTTTGTAGTTTTTAAATGCATGTCAATCAGTAAAATGTTGTATCTTAACATAATTGCATCA
>JAQIVE010007040.1:0-10863 GCA_034698285.1 Sminthurinus bimaculatus
ATCAATACTCCTTGCTAATATTATAATAAATAAAATAAATAGGTAATATGAACAAAGATATACACATAGATAGAGGGCAATAATTAAACAAAAATGGTATAAACAAAGTATATATGTAAATAAGATGAATAAGTAGAAAAAATATGCAATATAGGGAATTGGAGAAGAAGAAATATTTTTACTTGTTCAGGATTTCCTGGATACTGCTGTTCGGCATAGGTTTTAAATTGTGCAAATGTTTGTCTATTAAGTGCATCTTGAATTCTTCTCTTTTGCTCTTCCATGCGTTCTTCCTCCTCTTTTTGCACTTGCTGCTCAATGTGATATTGTTCCTCTCTTTGGTTTTCCAAGTCCAACGCTTCTCGACGTAATTTCGCTTTTTCTTCTATGTCCCGTTTATGAGCCTCGACGAATGGTTTAAATAATGGACATTGTTTATTCAATGTTGTAATAAACTCAAACATACAATCTGCTTTTGTTTTGTCACCAAGAGTCTGCCAAGCTAATCTGTAGTACAGGAAAAAAAATCATGTAAAAACTCGTGTAATGAGAAAATACGTTTTAAGACGTATGAATTAAACTAATAATGCTACTTGTATGTAAGAACACATGACACAAGACAGAAGCTTCCAAGACACTCACCTCCTATCCTTGCCGATGACATCCAAAACACCCAGCGGTGATGCAGTTTGTGGATCAAATTTTCCATGTGAGACTTGACAAGTCAATGCAACTAACTTCAGTCGTTCTTCGTAAGTAAAATGCATTGCTTTTCCTTGTTTATCTATATTACAATACAAACACATTGAATGTATACAAATAATATTACATGTTTATTAAAAGAAGGCCATCTTTTACATTAAGTAAAAGACTTTTAACTTTTTATGATAAAGCACTTTGAAAACGAACATAATTATGTAAAAGTAATAATAAACAATAAACATTACACAACATGTTTCATCTAAATGCTTATACCTTTAAAAAATGTGAGCGATAGATTATACAGATCTTTTAATGTAAATCCCCATTCATTTAAGAATGGAGTGTCATCTGTAGGTTTCCCATTTCCGGATGAATTACTTGCAAGTGCTGGACTATTCGCACTTCCTCCAGACATTCTGAACTATAAACTATTGCTCGAAGTTGATCCGCAAAAAGAAATAAGAAATAAGCAAAAATATTATCCTATTTTATTCTTTTCTACCCGTCTTACTTATTGAGTTAACTTGTTGTTTGTCCTTCGTGGTTTTTTCACAACACTGTAAAAAGAATAATACCATAGGCATGAAAAATCGCCAATTAAATGAAAAGTTAAACAGTAGCATTCATGGCATTTGTATAATATGTACGTAACTAAGGAAAAGCAAATTAGATGTGTTATCATAATTTGTACTCATATAACCATGTCTAATGCAATTAGATTACTTATTGCATGTTTAAATGTAGGTACAAAAAATACAATATACACAGTAGTTACACTAAAAGCACTTAAGTAAGTATGATTCCATCATGAACGTATAAAAAACTTACATTGTAGATGAAGAGTGAGATTGTTAATTGTTACTTAAAACACAAGTTTTTGGTAGATTGTTGACAATGGAATTAACGTTGCCAATATGTACTTGCATCAGCCCTAATATGTACCACAAAATAAAAGTTAATTGTTGTTTTAAGCAAAACAAAATGTTTCAAATTTTATTTTAAAAAATACCTATCTTGTGATTGTGATACGAACAGCAAATGACACACAACATACCGTAATATAATATGTTGTCTAAGAAGCATTATGATTCTTCCGCAAGTTTAAATATGTCACGATTTAACAAAATTTAATTAAGTATACAGTGTAATGTTTAATGTTAAACTAAAAACTTAAGTATATATTGCACTTATATTGCAGTACAAAAAAGATTTTTTTTCAGCAATTCCGGATGACGTTGAGTTGGATTGAAAAAGCAAAAATTTCATACTTGGGTATTTTCTTATACCATTGTTTAGCTCCTTTGTATGCAACCCGGTCGATTTGGATTTTTTTTATGCAAGAAAAACACTGCAAAAACATTGTCACTGATTGTAGTTTGTCTAAAGTCAAACAATAAAGGCAAGCTTCGTATTATAAACATCATGGATTGCTGAATAATGGCGATTAAGCCTGGATTTTAAGTACTTGGAATACATAAATAAATACTGCCAGGAACTCTCGCTTTCTCTTTCCTACATTTTCTGATTTTCTAAAACTAAAGAGACAGTTCCAATAATAAGGTACAACAATATTATAATATTACATATAAAGTGATTGTTGGTCTTGATTTTATCTGAAATTGAAAATTAAAACAATTAACTGTTCTAAATTCCAAATGTGAAACGACAACAGAGATTTCTGACGAAAACAACAAATACTATGGAATTAAACTCTCTGTATTCTCTCTATTTTCTCTCTGCTTTCTCCAATATATATATATTCGGTGAAGAAAGCATTGAAATGTATTCATTTTTGGTTGGAAAGTAGTGAAAATGAAGTCAGTGCATTGAAAATTAACAATAATAATATGCAAGAATCTTGAATCAAGGCTCAGGAAAAACTTTTTGATGTCCTTTTTGATTTCGTATGCATTTCAATGAAAACATATCCGGTTCATCCAGTCATTTCATAGCTCATATAAATTTTTTAATATTGTCTTTCATTTGGTTTTACGGTCTATGCATGCTGTATAGGTATTAGGTCAGTATAGATATACATATACACGTATTACAATAATCAATAATACAATAAATAAATATGATCGGGAATTTCGAGAAAAACTAAAACTGTAAACATTTTTTATATAGATATTTTTACCAGATGCAGAAGCTTGTATTTAATGTTCGTCGCCATTGTCGTTCTTAATAGGACAATGGTGACATAATTATCTGTTTGCCGTTAACAATTAAGTACAAACAATTATGGTGTATGACATAGCTTTAGAAGAAGGTAAGGGGGTAATTTTTACATCGTTGTCAAAGTTTTACATACTGTACACAAAGTACACGAGTATTTAGTTACCAATTCTTTTTATAGTTATTCTCAAGGCACGTATGAATTATATGTAGGTAAACATATCATGTCACCCATCTTTCAATTTTACTTTCATTATTCAAAAAAATTCAAGAAAAATACAGAAATTTTTCATGGAGTATAATATATTATACCTATTATTTATTTTTTAGTTTTATGTACATGTGTAAGTACTTAGTACATAAAGGTGATACTTATCAAGGTTACAGTATCATCTTTTATTGTTCTCTCTCTTTTCTCGTTTGTACGTATTGCATTTTGCATTTACGATATGTAAGTAAGTAAAATGTCTATAGGTATAAGTGTGCTCAATATCAGTATAGTATCATAACAATAATAAATTGCTGTTTTCATCATCGTCATGATCAATTTTACCATAAAATATTTTAACTCTCTTCTCTATTTTTTTATATATATTATGTATTATATATTTCATGTCTTACTCTTACTTACTGCTTGAGCTTCTTTTCTCATCTCATCATATATTACATAATTAGGTAAGTAATATGTATTCATATTGTTTTTGAGTTTCTCATCAAATGTTCTTCTTATAAGTTATTTGTGGATTTTGTACGTAACATTTTAAAGCAAACATGGTGATGTCTCCTCCTCTTATCTCGATTCGATTTTTGATTGAACGGTAAATTTTCATTTGCAGCTTTATGAAATTGGGATGGAAAGCGGACTGCCTTTAACCTAGTTTTCAAATTAAATAAATAAGAGTGTTTCTTACTCATTGCTTATGTATATTATAGTACAAAAAGTAAAAGCCAGTGGCTGTTTGAAAATATTTCCGTAATCCATATGATTGATAATAATATATGTTAACTGAAAAGTCTTTTTAAAATTAATATTTACGTGTTCTCCTCTGAATTTTAAAGTCATTTGCAGAGTTCCCTTTGCCGTTGGAGTATAGCCTAGAGAAATGAGTCCGGGAGATTTTTCTACAACGGAGATAATTGGTTTGGGAGAGCTGAGGACATTTACTTCTAATTCGCCTGTCAATGAAATAAATAACAATGATTAGTAAGCGCAAGAATAGAGGTATATTGTACAATTTTTGACCACTTTTTGAAAATAAATGAAGGACCCGATTTCAGAACTTCCTTTGGCATGTTGCCGAGGAAATGGTCAAAGAAATGTCGTTGTGAAATCCGGTCCTTCACTTATTTATAAAATGGCAACAATTGAACGTGAAATTATTATTGCTCAACAATAAATTATCATAGACTTCAGTACAATTAACTTGCTGATACCGGGTGACCTGTACCTATAGAACTGACGCTTTTATATGTAAAAAACATTGAAAAGCGTCAGTTCTATACAGGTCACCCGGTATTATCAGCAAGTTAATTGTACTGAAGTTTGTTTCTGTAATTTTGGAAGCGCATACTGTTCAGTACACCACATACTGATGGTGAAAGGTGAAAGTATAAACGCCGCTAAAACCATTCTACTTTAAATGCATACATACATATCCATACCTTAACAAGAAAACTTTGATCTAAATGATCATTAAATTGAGTAACCTTCTTCCTGGTACACGGTACACATTTCGTGAAAAATATTTGCTTGCACATAAAAAGAAAGAAGCAGTGTTGTTGCATGTCGACGGACTAATCAATGCTAATTTGACAAAAGAAGTGTGTTGTACATAATGTCATATCATCATCTCAGGCTTTTCTCAGTACTGATGGAGAAAGGTGTCGGAATTAATGTTCATTAATCGAATTAGCTCGTAGAATAAATTAGTCATTTTACTGCTGTGTACATGGAGGGATATGAGGAGAAAATAGGGGAAACACTATTACAACATGTGTAAACAGTAAATAGTAATTGTACAGTCTAATTGGGAAAGGGCAAAAGGATAAACGAAAACCGTGATGTATGCATGTATGTAGCACTTGGATGTAACTCTTGCATAAAAGTTGTAAAATGCTCTCCCACGTCTAAGAATCTGAGCACAGAGCTCAGATTGTCTTGAGAAATTACTACACTCATGCACATACAACATGCATATATAGGCAGTGTGTATGAAATATGTGTCTTCTTTCACGTACACTTTACATGCATAGTGTATAGGCCTTGCGTAATATCAAAATATGTATCTACCATATTATATTCGGGGGTTGTATTCATATTGAGGGTTCTGCTTTAAAGCGAGACAGAAAGTCTTATCTTTGACTCTTGCTCGATATTTTTCCCTGAAGCTTGAATATGTGTGCAGAGTTAACTACCTTGTACATTGTACATAGTATGTAGATGTTTTCCAAATTCTTTTCTCGCTTTCTCTCTTCTCTTGTAGAAAAAAGTTGTAAGATAGAGAAAGATAGAGAGTGAATCTTTTTTCCTACCGTGTAACTGTAATATCAGTTCAGCATCCTTGGAATTTGCAATGTGAGTTGTACGGAAAAGGAACAAAGATTGATGAGCTAGTCATGATATGAAAGAATTGGATGACAAAACTAATTTTATAGATGCGTGTATGTCAGAACAAAATAGAGACCTATAGCAGTATACTGTATAATATGTTTTCTTTACTTGTTACTCCATTTTTTATCTCAAATATTTTCCTTGCCACAAATTAATCTATTAGTTTTGTAACAAGTAAAAAGTAAAACAAATGCACTAAAGAGGAAGATGCAAGCTTATTTAGTCGCTTTTTTTCTGGACGATATGGTACATAAAATGAAAAAGTTGACTAACCTTCAAAATTTTGTCCGAATTTTGAAGGTTAGTCAACTTTTTCATTGGAGCTGCACAATTAGAGTTGCACAGCTATAATTTCTATAGTATCCAATGTGACCATAACTGACTTGCTCTTTGTATGTAATGTATGTATACCATATGAAATTATTCTAAGTTTTTTCTTATATTTTGTCTAAAAAATCAGGGTTTCTAATTCAAATTCAAAAAAGCTGACGTAAAATTCATCACGTACCTTTTCTTCTGTTTCTACGTAAATACTGATACATACATGCATACAACTTAAGGTTACACAGTAAACATACAGTTTAAAACTTAATGCACAATCTGTTTTCCGCTGGCTGTGTTCTGATTTGAAGTTCAAAAAGAAAGTGTAGGAATACTTACAATTAATTTCAGCCGTTTTGATATCCACTAAAATTTCATTTGGAGTATTCACTTTCCCCTGTTCTAGTCCTTCTCCAGACAACTTAACTTTCTTGACAATGTTTCGTTTGACAACATTCGGCCTGGATAATAGGCATTGAAAACATTAAATAATTAGTAAACAAAAGACACTTTGTTGTAATACTAATAGCTCGTAACCGTAGCTCATTACCTAGTAATTGGTGCTCCTCTGCCGCTCACGTGAATTTTCCATGGGTTTCCTTCATAACATTAATAATAACTAATTGTAAGTACAAGTAATAGAGGCAGTTTGTCGAACACAGGTTTACTGATGGTGTTTTTGTACTGCAACTACCTATATTATGTTGAATGATAATTAGAATTTACCTTTTACAAAGACGTCGTTATACTTGACTGTCAAGAGATAAATTCCTGGAACTTGGGGTGTGTAAATTACCTACATGAAGATACATTTTCACAATTCAAAAATCACCAATATTTGTTTTAACTTTTACTAATTCCTCCACGTTATTTTTATATAATGTAAGCTAGAGTAAACATTAAGAGGTTTGTTCCATAGGCTATCTTTTTCTCGTTTTACTTAAGCACATCTTCTATCGGAATTCCCATAGTTACTGCAGAATCTTCACACGTAGAGCATCCACAGAATCTGCAGTAGCTAAGGAAATTTGAAGATTTGCAAAATTAAAACACTAACGATAAGTAAATAAGAGGAAGTGAAAAAAAATTCGGGGGTACCATGGTATCACCATTATCAAAGTGTTCAAACTCAATCTCAGGTTCACTAGGTCCATCAAAAGCCACAAGAAGTCCTGATTAAAGGAAAAGGTGAGAATTTCTCAATTTTTGGACGTTTGCGGTACAGAATGAAATTCAGAAACAAAAACGATAACAACTGCTCACCGGCTTTACATGGCTTTCCTTTCCAGACCGAGGTTTTTGCAACAAATCTGGCTTCTGATCCTACATATTTATATTCATAAAATTTTCACCTACTTTATTATATTTTCACAGATGCACATATATATAATGTATCAACACCTATAAAAATATTCGTACAAACATACTTCATCATTCATAATGGTCAAGTTAATTAAAAAACGATATAAAATAATATACTACTCAAGTAATAAGATAAAAAGAAAGTAAATAAAAAATTCCAGTTATTGTAATTCAAAACCAAAACCAAAGGGACGGCATGAAATGTAAGTTGTAATAAAGAGAAAGGCACGAGAAAAGTCCAGACTAAAACCAACAAAAATTAGAAGAATATTCACCTACTGGTCCGCCTAAAAATTAAAAATGAAAATAAACACTTTTGTAAAAACTTGTTTTTTTTTCAGACTGAATTGTGTAATAAAGATGACACTCTCAACTAGGAATTTGAATATTATTGTTGAAGCCGTAAATATTTCTTGTTTTTTGACCAATTTGAATTGAATGTTTTCACATTTCTAACCTCGTAAACCTTCGCCTTCACACTCAACAATAGGTTCGTCTTGTGCATTTTCCATATCTAGGGAATACTTTGGAAATGTGTGAACAGTGAAGAGAGAAAAGCACCCGGGTAAACACACAACAGCAGCAGCAACAAAACAAACTGACTGACGATGAAGGAAGACTGTGAGTGTATCTAATTTTCAAAACTCACAAATACAGCTAGGTCAGTCAAAGAGTGGAGTGTGATGTGAACTGAAGAGAGTCCAATTGTACTACTGGAGAAATCAAAGTCAAGTCGAATTTATATATAAAAAAGAGTTGTTGTTGTTGTTCAGTTGTTCCAATGGAGGCCCAAAGCCCGACTGATGATCAGAGAATCACGATTTTCCTCTTATTTGACATCATCGGATTATTCACATTCGCATACCAAGATATCTTCATAGAATTTCGAGAGAAGTTCACTCGTTCACAGTACTGTATATTAAAATAGATTCTTTCATTGGATTTGTTTTGTATTTGATGATGAGACTATAGGTAGATACTAGAGATACATGTATACGTATTACATGTATATATTTTTTATAGTACATAATAAATACGTATACTGCTTCATTCTACTTCTGCTCCTTTCTCGTTTCGCGTACCTCCATTTGCACATTCATACGACAGATTCTCTACGGTTATCAACATCATACATAAAACCCCGAAAACTCACAGCTCTAATGTAGTCATTGAGAAGGACATATTCTAGATGGAAGATGCCACATACATAACGCATATCTAACCCTTTTCTGCAAAACAGAAGAACGGGGGAAAGGAAATTATTGTAACAGTGTATCTAATAAGTGTAAGTAATGTATATCATCTATATTTATGCATATATATGTTACATCTACACTCATTGGAAAAGATATAAATTCTCCTCCATTAAAAAAAGAGAGGGTGAGGGCTTTAGATTCCCACAATATTAGATAAAATAATATCATACATTTTGTACTCTTCTCTGTGTAATATGCACAATACCAAACATAAACATATTCAAAGTGTTGTGTAAATATATACTCAGTATGTATATCGAGTATATTATTATGTATAGTGATGCAAAGATCAGTTGAAATTATACTGGATTTTGTATGTATGAAGAAGATTCCCCACGCATTCCATACAGACGATGAATTTCCATGCTCTACATTTATGTACACATATTATTTTGAGCATGCAAATCAATGTCGTGTATAATGTACCTTTCTATATATATATATATATATGCTCTACAAAAAAGGCAAGCAAATATCTATACATGCAGTATACGTATAAAACATGCACTGCATACATCACAGAACAGTTTATATTAAATATTGAAAGATAGTTGGTGGAGAATATTACATGTTGTATCATTATTAATACTAATATATTTGTGTATGTGCATATGCAGAAGCCCGGGTAAAGCACTGTTTCAGCATGCAAAAATTGTGTACATATCTTTTTCTGTATGCCTATTGAGTGTCTACTTGCTGTTTGTACAGTGTACATCAGTATGTAGATCTGAATGCATACATATGCATGTACTTTTTCAGGAGATACTTTCCACGTCGCGACAATCTTTTTGACTTAATCTCAAATAAAAAAAATATATGCGACAAAAAAGAAAGAAAACGAAGCATCACACACAGGCACACATATCAACCACAGATCAGAATGACTACTACTACTCACACTGCAGATACATGTGTATGTAGGGTATGCATATCTAAGAACATACATACATAATACATACACACAAATACTTATTCCCTCTCTCGATCCCTCTTTCTACTTGTCTTTAATGTAGGTGGTTTCTAATTTTAATACCTACTATCTTCTAGAAGTTCTCCCTCTCGCCCATTCTCTCCATTTCTCGTAATGTGTGTGTGTGTGTCTGTGTGTGTGTTTCAGATGTTTTGCAAATTCGTATTTATGTCTGAGCAGGTGGGATTTTCCTTATTTTTTGGCATTTCACAGGGATCTTTCATACAACTTCCACCAGTGGAAAGTGTATTCAACATACGCACGTATACATAGTAATATACAGAATAATATGTGAATGTGAATACACAGTGCACACAAAGAGAAAACAGTAACGTTAGACAGTAAAGCAGAACTGGCACTTAGGGTTCACCGCTTTGAATTTTAACCATGCATTTACTCAACTGTACACTGTACCATGTACATATGTATGCATAGAATCTGCAATATACGTGTGACCATATAATTTTATAACAGAATGTATGTATGATGAGAGAATTAAACATTTAAACATGTTGTAATTATTACACAAGATCATCACCATTAAAGTTACTATTAGTTGTGTATATTGTATATTATGAATGTAGCGTTTGTACTTAACGTTTTGCAGCGTATGATTGCGCACACATTATGGAACACACATCCGGATCAGGATACTTCATTTAGATACATCTTCTAGGCTATATTTCCGTGTTAGTTCGACTTTTGGGTTTTTGGGTCTTTTAGCTACATACGCATACATAAGCAGTGGAAAGTTTACAGGGAACAGAGAACAAGTTAGAATGTTTATGTTGCATTTCATCCATGCTAATTGACTCGACTCATATAAGACGGTTTTGAGGTAGGTTTTTTTATTGCTGTTTGCTTTGCTGTTTATGCTCCTTCTCTTCTTCTTTTTACATTCATATCCGTATACCTTATACCTCCTCTCTTTCAAAACAGAATGGGAGGAGAGCGAGGACAATATGTGCGGAAAAGAGGTAGCACCTCGGATTTCATTTCATGGGTTGTAACTCTAATATCCATTATCATATTATATACAGATACAGCGGTATCGGCTCGAATGAAAGCTTGTAAACACTGAGCATTGAGGATTGGAAGCTGAAACATGAAATTCATTTGTACATACAAATAAAGCTCTTATATTTTGCTCAAAGTAAAGGACTGTTTCAATCGCAACACGAGCGATCAACTCGAAAATTTTGTCAACGTTTTTATTGCTTGAACATTGACTACTATTGGCAAAATCTGAACTAATATACAGCTGAGAAAATAAGTTAAAAAAAAGTATCATCAACATCATATGATAATTACAGTGGGTGTTTCATTAACATTTCTACACTTTTGTCGTTAAACCTTACCTACTTGTGGGGATAGTGGACATATCTGATTTCTCCCATATGACGACCTATTCTTCCTGCAACCCTCCCTAATCTGCTCTTTTAGGTAGCTCACATACGTTTTACCGG
>JAQIVE010007041.1:0-10862 GCA_034698285.1 Sminthurinus bimaculatus
CCCGGTGGTGGAGGTAGTCAATAATAATAATTTACTTTCTTTATTTGTATAAATTTTGAAACCAAATAATTTTTCATTTTTCGTGTTGTTTACTTCATGGCAGTATGTGGTTCAATACATCGGGCAGCCGGAGATAAATTAGCGGCAGAGTGTAAAAGTTTGGATGGTTGCCCTACAGGCTCAGCTGTTCTCACTGGGGGTTATAAACTTCCTGCAAAATGTAAAGTACATCATACTTCAATGCTGTACATCTCTAATAATCTGCATATTGCATAATATGCACCATGGTTACACACTATAATATGAGAGTAATATGCAACAATTATAATTTGCTTTTTTCGTTTATTTGAAAAGACGTTATCCAAGCTGTTGGTCCAATGGGTGAATATCCCGAAGAGCTTGAATCTACATACAAATCGATCTTGAAACTTTGTGCAGAGAATAAATTATCTTCTGTGGTATGCACTTTACTTAATCGTAATTTTATCATAAGCAGCAAGTTTAAATAACAAATCGTAATATGTTACCTGATATTTTTACGTTACTATAGGCTATTCCTTGCATTTCGACTGGAATCTTTGGTATGAAAAATTACTTACCGCACTTTAATACTTTTATCATTTTTAAACAAAGCATTAGCAGACATCTAAATATTTCTGAATATGTATAGTCCCGATGATCTGAAATTGTGTAGCAACGAAATTTGTTTATGATATTTGTAGGTTATCCTCCTGAAAATGCTGCCAGAGTTGCTTTAAAGACTGTACTTGAGAATTTACCTGATGAGGTAAGTTTTAATTTTACCATAGTTTGGAAAATCATGAGTTTTTATATTTTATATGAAAAAAAAATACTAAAAGTGGATTTTGCTACATGTGCTCCAAAACAGTATATTATTATTATTTATTCATGTTCTTTTTGTACAGGTTGAAAAATGTATTTTGTGTACCTTCTTAAAAGAAGACACTGATATTTACACTGATTTGCTAAACGGTGATGAAGATATTGAAGAATCTGAGGAGGAGGAAAACTGAGCCTCAAATGGTCAAAGTTTGGATTTATTAGATTTATGAATTTCATGTTTTCATATTTAAAGTTTTAGCCTTGTTTTAACTTCTGTCGCAGGTCGTTAGTCTTTCAGAAGTGTTATAATATTATGAGATTTATTGCCTATTTTATTGCTCCTTAAAGGCGAATGCTTTTCGTGCTTCACCTATATCATAATTCATAATATATGAAGGTGATTCTATGTAATTGTTTTGCATGTCTACATTCATCATCATACTATACATAAATGTACATTTATGAAAAGTTGTAACTTCTTACATATTAAAATTTTCTGTTAAATAAAATGAACTCAAATTAATGACATATAAATAACGTTTCTAGAATTTAGTTGTTTTCATGCAAATATGGGACAAGGGTCGTTTATTATTTTATCAAGGCAGCCTTGTTTTTCAAACTTTTCAAGGCATTCATAATCTCAGTTTAAGTTCATTGTAGTCTCTTACGCTGCGCACTCTTAAATGATTGTACGAAGGTATAAAACAAATCTATCGTATAATTACTAATTACTAAGGAGCTTGAAGCAAACATAAACAACTATATACAAACGCATATACATCTCATATTTTTTGTATGCTATAATATGTCACCTAAATCATGATTATTTAAGTACATGAAGATATATGAATATTTGCCCATGTACTCAAAATGTTTATTTTGCGTGGAAAATAAAAACTCGGCACTCTGACTAACAATGAGTGAAAGAAGAGAAAGTATAAAATAATGAAATTTAGACACTTTCCTGGCTGACTGCGCTTAAATATTGTAGTATACGCAAAGAAGGTGTCAAGGATAGTTTTCTAGGTGCGCGAGAGAAGTTCGAAAAAAATGGAACCGATAAATGATCGATTTAAAGAAAGTTTTAAAAAATATAAAAATTGTAAAGATTATAAAGTATTCGCTGATTTTGAAGAGATTTTCGAACCAAAAAGAGCACAAGAGTTTATTGATAAAAATTTGGCTGTTCGCAAGTCTACCGGTGAACTTATATCGAAGGGCTTAGAAACGCCGAATGGTACTCAAGAAGAGCTTCACAAATGTGATCCTCTGTGTGGGCTGACACATCCGTCTACTTGGGAGATTTTCGAATTTAATTTCCCCGAAGGTACTACATAATATACATAACATGTTATACATATTTAATTAATGATATTCTGTCATTTATAAACATTTTAATTGGACCCTTGAAATCCTCAATGAGCACTACTATGGAAGCTCCAGAGTCTGGAGTCTAGACTTACTTAACATCAAGCATTTACAATTTTGTATGTAATTTTAATCGATGTCACTTTCTTGTATCTGTTTCAGGTTTAATTTTCATTAAAAACCCTTTTACACCTGAAGGTAAGTTATAAGTTGTACTATACATAGGATTCAGTATTCAGTATAGTTTGCATTTTAGTAATCTAATCAAGGATTGCATTTGATTTTTTCTGTGTCAGGTCAGCGGTACTGGATTTCGAAATGCCTTATGGACTACCCAAATCAGCCCCATATCACAAATATAGACAATCTGAACAGATTGAAACAAAATAACTCGACTGAAACCAATGGTGACGATAAAAATGTAGAGAAATCTGAGAAGTTCTATAAGGAGTTACGATGGATTACATTTGGTTATCACCATGACTGGGATTCAAAGGTAATTTTAGGAATCATTTACAATAATAGGATAATAGTATAGGATTGTTTAGGTTTTTTTTCATATATGTAACTACTTACGTACACATAATATCCAGCTATTTGTATATCATCCACATTTACTTTTAAGCTGTTATTTTTGTGCTAATATTATACTATTATAACCTAAAATAGGAATACTCGGAAGACAAACGCTGTGATTTTCCTCAAGACCTGTCCGTACTTACAAAATACCTGTCAATAGTATTAGGGTACGACAGTTATGAGGCTGAAGCTGCCATTGTAAATTACTATCACTTAGACTCCAGTTTAAGTGGTCATCAGGATAGATCAGAAAAAAACCAATTTGCACCTCTGTTTTCTGTGAGGTAAGTTTACTACCCAATAATTATTACTAGTATAAATCGAACAGTACGCATATATGTATAGTCAAGTGATAACGGAATATAAAACTCAAGTTAAAGTTGTTTACTGTTTTATAATTTTTTGCCTTTTAACTTGATGTTACAATCGCAGCTTTGGACAAACAGCGATTTTCCTTATTGGATCGGACACAAAGGAAAAAATTCCACTTTCCGTTTACCTGAAAAGTGGGGATATTGTAGTCATGTGTGGAAAATCTCGCCTCTCTTATCACGCCGTACCGAAGATCGTCCCAGCATCGGAAAAACGGTGGGAGAACGATGAAATGAATAATGAAAGTCCAAATTCAAAAATAACAACAGCAACTACGAGGGGTTCTACACCAGAGAGTGATTGTAACTGTGACTCCAGCTCACCATCATCATCAAAAAAGTTGAAATTAGGTTCAGAATCTGGCTCTACCAATTGTTGCCCATTGTGTAATTTAGTGGAGCAGAGCTCAAAAGTTTTCAGTCGTGATAATCCCAATGTACAGCGAGTACTGTCTCAATGGTCAAATTTTCACGAGACTTATATTTCAAAATCAAGAATTAATTTAAATGTTCGGCAAGTTTTATTTCCTGGTCAAAAGTCTTTAAATGATACACAGTATTTTGACGACTAGAAAAGCTAGCATGAATTCCTGAGGTATGTTAACAATTCGAATTGTTGTCTTTTTAATTCTATACTTTTCAATTTAGGTTATACAAATAATGTATATGACAATGTTATATTTTTAAATTGAACAATTAAACATGAGTTGTTATTCCTATTTCTTATTTTACATGGTCGGTTTTCTTTCGATTTCTTGTACAAACGTGAAACTAGGTCATTAAGTTATGATTTTGACAGCCTCACAAGTTTAAGTGATTGAAAATAGATCTATGCCTAATGTAAATTTAAACAAAAACACGTTTAAATGCACGCGTTGAGTACTTTTCCTAGAAAGTTATTCGAAAAATATATATTTCTGGCTAAAGAAAAGGGAAGAAGACAGCAAATATCAAGTAAATAAAATGAGAGAGTCTCTTAGTCGAATCATGTACTTGCATGTATATGTACATATGTAATCTCATATTTCACGAGAAATTTTTGATTGTAAGCCAATGCATTCAAAATAAAAAGTATTTCTTCGCTTTGTTTTCTCGTTCTCCAAGTTTTAATAATAGAAAGTCCAAAAAGTGTGATGACTATTTTTAAACAGCAAAGTTGTGTATACTAATATACGTACAAACTACAAACATTATGCAACAAAAAGTGGTTGTATAATGTATCTGGGATCTAAGAACTCTCCTATTTACATAAATTGAAGACGGACAAGCTTAAAAACAAAGAGGTAGGTTAAAAATAAATTCACTCGTTTATTGTTCCAAACATTGCCAATTTTTGGAAACATGCATAAAACGCGAGTTGTCCAATTCTTTTATCGCATATGTATAGTACCTTAAACTTAAAAATTAAACTAGACAAGTTTCTCTCTTCTCGTCTTGTACGATTTTCATTTTAGGCCTGTTGATAAGATAAACGTGCCGTTTTAACCCAATGAGATTGCGAAATTACATCAATGTTGAGCATGTCATGTGTGAAGTGTGAAAGTTGTCATTGGCAGATTGCTGCTTGCATTCATGCATTCGATTTTTACAGCTGCTTCAGTAATGACAAGTTTTGTTATTGTTACCGTAACCATTTCCTGTCAGGGTTCTTTTAATTCATGAAAATCCTAGTTTATCATTGGAGGTTAAATATGTACGCTGTCCTTCACTGTGCTTTGAGCATATTTACATGTAATTTTAAGTATAAATATTACTGACTGTGTCATCGGATATCATTTTTTTAAAGAAAAAACGAATGTCTCTGGTTGTACACATATTTATACTCGATGATAGCTCATTCGTAGACGATAGTAGTCCACCTACAATTTTCATCGCAGTTTAGTTTTCACCTACATCAGGTTTTTACAGCTGTTTCAGAAATGAATCTTATTATTTTAAAAACCCATTTTCCCCCTTTTCTGTCATCATTCTTTCTGGTTTTATTTTAGCTGTCTGGATTTTTTTCCTGTCCATTTCAGACTTATTACGAACAAAGTTCAGTATAACAATCGACCATGACGTCTGGTGTTCTTCCCTGACACAATAACTGCCGAACGCATTGAGATACTTTAAAAATATTTTGTGGAGACCCTCAAAACTGCTCCCGAATGACACCTATATAAATTTTGGTGTGATTCGGTCAAACCGCTCCGGAATTATGGCCTCGGTACCAATTTTGTGAAACTTTTTTTACCTCACGCCTGTGAATAGTTAGTGAATCTCGAGCCGTGGATTATTATTGACCGACGTTGAGACAGTGTATTTAAATCTTTCGAATAGCTGCTTGCTGTTGTGTTGTTTAGTACTGAACTTGGTTCGTATTGTCGTACACCCATGTACGGGCTTATTTTTAAGCTTACCATTCATTCCACAAAAACTAAAAACGTTGGTAGTATTCTTTTAACATTTAAGATATAAGTAAATAAGGGGTGAATATTATGCGCCGTGTGCGATCAATTCAACTGATTGCGTATTAGTAAATATATTAACGAATTTTTCCGATCTTGTATTATTTTTCAAAACAAATGTCAGATCGTGTCTGCAATCTCTAATCTCTTCCTCCCCTAGTACGCAAACATGCATATTTGCAGTTTGTGTGTTCATCGGTGAAAGGCTTGAAGGTTAAGCAGGAAGGTTTTATGGGCTGATCATAAAAAGGCTGTCTTGTACTGTTCACCTATTCATTTTGGGTTTTGGTTGAAGGGTATAGGCATGAATACACATGCTGGTATAATTCACAACTCTTCATTCCCAGGTAATATACTTCTTACTTTCTTTATAAACTTTTCCTCTAAAAATGAGCTATGGGAAAAAATATCATTAAATAACTCTATTTTGTTGTTACAAACACCGGCATCAACAAAATATTCATCTTTTCCCCGTCGTATGTCTGACTTCCTCAGTCCTAAAACCCGCGTCGCTAAGGAAAAAATACCCGTAAAGTACCTTCATACATTGATATTATTTGTTCGTCTAGCCAAAGTACAGGAAGTTAATTATTATGTTTCGTTTGTAGTTTTTCGTGGAAACTAAAACTTTTTATATGTCTAGTGCTCTTCCATTCTTTAAGTATTTAAGCTCTTGTGTTCTTCAAGTACATACACATTGGTGTGATTTGGGTCAGAATTTTTGTAATTTTAAGATAAAGTACAAAATATTGAGTGCACCTAAAACTACTTTATTACGCTGCTTTAGTTGTTAGAGGTTCGTTCTACTTTCTATTATAATATTACCAATATCAATGAATACAGCGTCATTCTCCAACTTTTTTAATGAACAGGTTTTGTGAAACTACTGTACTTCGTTAAAAAGTCTAAACGTAATGTAATAGCCTTAAAACGTTTTATGTTTAACTATAGGCTATAAAATAACGGGAATAAAGTTGTTTTTAGACCACCGCCGTTGCAATAAACGCCACATATTGCAATCCATACATAATTATATGCATTATACATGGTGCACCAGATGCAGTATAATATTACAAGAAACATTTAAAAAAGAATGCGTTGAAAGTAAGCACAGTATATCATACACATACATCATATTATTTAAACTCTAGATTCTTGGCTATTCATCGAAGGTTTAAAATGATGCCATTTAGTCCCTTTAAATACAATAACATGTACTGCCTGCATGTATGTATAACGAAACCTGAAACAGCCATTTTCGAAATTGATGCACCACATATTTCTTTTTCTTGTGTTAAAAGAAGGTCGACTGCCGAAAATATTTTAAGCATACAAGCTTTTCCCCTTGTGAAAGGTGTAAGTGAGTAAGTAACAGAATCGACAGACGGGCAAAGAATGGAAAGACAGACAGACAAACAAATACGGAAAGATAACATACACAAAATGGCAATCTGGGGAGCCTCAGTTGTCTTTACCTCGGCAAAAGAAAACGAGAAAACGAACAAGAATATTTCAGAGATACATACATGCGTCTTGTAAAATTGTGGCTCATTAGATATTATATTGTAGTATATACGTTATACTAAAGTAAGTCATAGTTTTGCGTATAGATTATCATAGATTAGTTGCTAATCCATCGTTTTTTGATTTTGTATTATATGTTGTGTGTAAAATATAAACGGGGCAGTCCAATACTATATTACTTAGATGGGTACATTTTACATGAAAATGACATGGGACTTGAATTAGTTGGATCAATGATGAATGTCCATAATTAATTAAATACATTTGGCTTTGTATATTGGGACAGAAAGATTAATGTAATACATACATCTGTGCAATGTGTATCATGTACAGTATATACCGTAAATACTCAACTAAAGGCTCTCTCAAAAAAACATCACCGAGCGTTCAATTGACTTATACGATAAGCAATGTAAAGGTGAAAGCAAAAGCATCAAGAGAAAGTTGAGCATACAATGGGGCATTTATAACGGAATATGGGTACATGTCTCTTATAATACGAGTTTGGTGTATGTATTTCTACAGCATCGCAATTTACAATGTCATTATACATACGTCGGTGAGTAATAATTTGCTTTGTCTGTGGATTTTTCTGTTTCTGTCTATTAAAGACAAATGATAAGTAGAAATGCACTATACTGGGAAGAAAGAGAAAGGAAAGAGAACATTTATCTTCTTTACGCTGCAGGATGTATATTCAAGTAAGTAGGTAGTAGGTACATGTGCTATGAATGTAGGTACATGGTACATACATATGTGGGTATACATTATACACACATTGATTGTTAGTTCTTTGATGTTTTCCAAATCAACAAAAATTATAGGATATTATGCAATACTATTCGAGGAAAAGTTTGATATCAACTCGGAGAAAATGCTAAAAGTGCATAGAGAGTGTGTCATTAGAGACCAGTGGTTTCTTTTTCCTTTTCCTATCTTTTGTTTTTGCTTTTACGGACCTCTTTAGATTTTAGGGGAACATTTCATGGAAAGGATTCACGCATATAGGTGCCATCAGCTATTGCAACCTACTTATTACAACTTACAAGCTACGCCGTTCTTGTCTCTGTGTGTGTGTCCCGCTGTTTATGTCGTGCAAAGGGTAGGAAACAACAACAAAGAATCTAAGTGTATTGATACACGTGCATGAATATACAGAAGCTATGAATGAGGTAGGTAGGTATCTCTCACCGAACAGAGGTTATACTCTGCCGTTTGCTATGAAATGACAGTTATAGTACAGTGCTAATGCATGTGTGTAATATGTATATTTATGTACATATTATATTTTTGTAGGGAAAATTGGAGCAAACTGGGCAAAATACGGTCAAATTTTTCATGTCCATTTATCATTCCTCATCACGTTTCAGAAACGTTAGTGCCATAAATTTAAGTATTGACACTATCTTGTTGATTATATTATTTATCAATCAAGAATACTTTTATGATACCGACTACTGCTTTCTTTGCAAGATTTTATGCATAAACCTTCAACTCTTTGAGGAACAATATTTTATCTAAGCGAAAAAAGTATACAAAAAGGTTTGTATTCAAAATATCCATCGTTGCCCAGTCGGCCCTATTTGTATATTACGTATTATTTTTATCATCATCATCATCAAACTAAGAGCATGCAAGACCAATCGGCTATTCCGCATTTCTTACTCGTTATATTGGCTCTGGCTTTTGTTCACTAAAATGTTTCTCCCCAATGTATAGTACGATACGCGATACTAATGTTTTGCATTGTATATTTCATGTGTCTACTGTCTACTACTATTCGAACACATATTATGTATAGATTTGGAGGTATCTCCCATTTTTACATGTGTATGCATGTATTCAGTGTTCAAGCTACAATGTTCAATTTTCTCCCAATTTAAGTAAGATTCTATACATGTGCACCTTTTGTATTTATATAGTTTATATATACACATAGCTATGACACATACAAAAGTGAAAATATGAAGTGAAAAGGGTTTGGTTTGCTTCATAAATTTGAATTGATCGCACTTCTCTTTCTACTATTTCGTTCTCCTTTGCCTTCTCTTTCTCTTCTTCTGGTTCTCTCACATAGACCTCTTCTTGTCAAACACAAAGAGGAGTGAAGTGAGTGGAGTTCATTCGACTTGTACACTTGTACTCCACACATATGTACCTACCTAAATAGTTTTTTCTCCCCTCCTGCCTTGTTTGTCTCACTAAAAGGTTTACACTTTCTCGGTCTAGTTTTTTTCATGTTCTTCTTTTCGTCATAATATTTTATTATGCTAAAATCTATTACATCATATGTTACATGTATGTGGATACAGAGCTTATCCTTTGTTACAGCTTACTCTTATGTACCTCTTATGCATTGGTCTGTATGTGTATAAGTATGTTTAATGTGTACATTGCATTGTATAAAGTGGAGCATGTTATAAATTGCAAAAAGTTCGGGTTACCATTTAGCATTAACATCCATTGAAAATTGAGAATGAAGAAAGTCTTTGGTTATTAGGCCCCATTTTCCTTTTTATTCTCGTTTTGACTTGTTGTCAAAGCTGTTCGACTGCTGGCTGAAGCAGTCGTCGAGTGGGCAAGTTTTGAAGGAAGGAAGAAAACGAAAAGGAAACAGGGAAAAAACACGGCTCTTAATACATACCATATTTTATGGCCTAAAATATATGCCTACATACATGTGTACAGATAATGCACGCAAAATATCATTTTTATATACGTACTATAGCATTTAACGTAACACATGGGATGTATTATTATTTTGGTTAGTTTCTGGGTTCTGTGGATGCATACAAGTAATGAACATGCATACAGTTGGATGGAGGATCTCTTTCGTCTGTCTCTGCGTTGTTTAACCTACACGTTTTTGTGTGTACATTACATACACCTAGTTAGAGCCAACTTTATACTTGAAACTCTTTGTCAGAAGCTTTTAAGAAATGCTGCAGACTGTATGTATCTTACGTACTGTTAAAACAGCGGGTAACAGTATGTAGTATGTAATACACCTCACTGCACTAGTGATAAACCCCCCGAAAATGAAGAAGAGAGAACGAGACGTAGAATGTGTGTGTGTGTGTGTGTAGTGTATACTACATGCGTGTGTGTATTGTGTATACATAATGCAAAGAGCAGAACCACTGAAAAATTCTCGTTCTCCCTCTCCTACGACCTATTAGTTCCTTGTTAACTCTTCCCTCGGTCGGTCTGCAGTCAGGGTGTTTGGTGTTTAATATTTGCAATTCCGTACTCTGTTCTGGGTTCACGACTTGGTTCATCTAAATAAAGCCCGAGTAAAACAATTATCGACAATGTGTGATGTGCGTACGGTTACTTGGTACATAAATACATACGTACGTAGGTGGTCACAGACTTTATTGGTGGCTTTCTATATTTGATATCCATTTCCGATTTGTGAATCACCTCTTTACTTATTGCGTATTGAGTTGCTGTTATTTGTAAAAGGTTGAATCACTGAGCCATTTTACGATTTTACAGATAAGTCATTAAAAAGTGAGAATTGTAAACATTGTATATTGTACCTATTCATAGTTTTACTATTGCTGGTATAAATAGTATGCAACGAAATTTTTTCCGGTTCATTCATCATTGTGTAGAGAAAGTCAGAGTTTCGGACGAAGACAAAGCAAGAAGAGTGAATCAAAACTTTAAGTACATTCGTGTGTAGGTCAATTATTCGGAATAAAATTTCCAGCATCAATCACCAGCC
>JAQIVE010007042.1:0-10861 GCA_034698285.1 Sminthurinus bimaculatus
CGCAATAAAAATGGTGTACAAAATATACATGATGCTTGAAGGGACTTTAGCGCACACATCCTTAACTTTTGTACGCAGGTGAACCTTTTTCTTTTCCGCATTTATACAAATAATACAGCACAAAATATATAATAGCGCAGCGCAGATTTAAGTTTTATAAACGATAAAAATAATAAAATGCGACGTTTGTGACAAAAACTAGGAAAATTAAATATTTATGCACATATGTATGTAGTAATTTAAAAACTGTACAAAAAGCGCGTATTTTGCAATTTGGCGAAGAACAAAGGATATTTTACAATTTGCAGGTGCTTTATACATGTCGTAGCGCTGGAAGCTTTTTCTTTCAAAACGTTTAATTCGACTCTTCTGAGGACTTTTAGGAACTTTTGGCATTTATATGCTAGCAAACAGTTAAAGGCCCTGATAAATTATATGCACGCCTGTATTATATTGATTACGTGTGACTTTCTTTTAATGTAAAATTTTAGTTTAGCGTTTTGAGCTGTAAAGGTTCAACACTATGCAACGCCCCTATATATTTATTTACTGTTTGACTAATGTAGTCATCTTTTTGATTGGATTATTGACTGTGAATTAGAAAATGGCGAGAAACCTTGTGGCAATAAAGAAGATCAAGTAAATAATACAAGGAAATACTGGGAACATAATAAAATCACTCACCCCCAAGATCTCTGACTTCGAATCCTTCCCTCTTTACTCGAATGTTACCGATTTTACCCACGTCCAAATAGGTCTGCAAATCGTTCTCAACTTGTTCCCGAGAGAATCCCACGAGACCGAGGTCAAACACGCAGCGCACAAAAGCGGGATCGTTGATGTTTCTACAAAAATACAACAAAAACAGTTAATTTTTTACAAAAATCCGAAATAAAAGACCATAACTGTACTTGTATAGCAAGTAATTTAAAATAAGGGATTTGATACGGGATTCTTACTCGAATCTGACTACTTGCAAACTTTCGACATCGAGATCACTTTGATGTTGAAAGGCATTGTCCAGCTCTTCTTGGACCACTTTAAACACAGAGGAGGACGATGACTCTAAACCAGGACTCCAGGTTTTGTGGATGGTTAAAGTAACTCGGAAGAATTCTAAAAATCATACAATATGTAAAAATTATTTTTTTACTCAAAACATAAAAGTTCAACAGTTTGCGTACTTTTTTATTTTCTTTGAACATAGAAAGGTGGATAAAAATTTAGAAAAAATGACGTACTTTTATCAAAAGCGCTTGAGATGCCTTGCGTAGTGGTTCCGAGGGTAGACTTAGTGGTGGTGGAGGAAGGAGTAGTAGTGGATGTAGTTGTGGTGGTCGACGTGGAGGTAGAAGGCGGAGGACGGTGATGAGGTGGGTGGTCCACCCCAAGGCCTGACCCTTCCAGGTCATCCCCGGAACTAAAAAAGTCTTCGTCGTCTGTGTTGGCCACGGTTCGTTTCAGTCTCTCGTGAGTTTCCTCCGTGAACGGTGGGAGGAAGGTGGTCGTCGACGAGGTGGTACTGGGCGTTGTGGATGTACTTGTCGAGGGGGCGGACGAAGTTGCCTTGCCATTGTTATTGTCATGGACCTCGAAACTGTCGGAATCGTCAATTACGGGGTCTACAGCCTTGGTTTCCTCCTCCACTTGATTTTCATCCGAATCCCCCCAAAGGTCGCCCCAGTCGTCGTCTTGCCGACGATTTCTCGTCAGATTCGCTGGACTGAGATGATGGCCATCATGAACGTCGGCCAGTGGATTTATCTTCTTATGGACATTTGTATTGTCTATCCTCCTATTATTAGTATAACTGTTACTATTACTATTATGTACACTCTTCGGATGGTCCGCTATTAGAAGATTTAATTCATTTCTATCTTCTTCGTCAAACACGAGATCACTCTCCGTTTTCTGAAAATATAAAGAAACATAGGTCATCAATTTATTTTTTTGTCTAATTAACTTAACATTTTTCAAACTAGTTTTATTCAACGTCTGTATTTGATTCATCATCAACTTGTTAAATGTTAAACCTTCCTATTAAAAGAAAATTTTATTGCGAAAAATAAGACTGTAGAGTAGGAAAAACGTATGCGCATATGATAACAGTGTAATATGCAAGCATATAGGGAAATGCAAATTGATTTACATTTTTTACAACCTGAGCCGCCTCCTCATGCAATAATATAATGGTGTAATAATAATAATACGTTTTCACTATACTTTATGCATAATACATAATACACGTGGGTAATATGTTGAATGTTGGGATTATGATTGTAGGTAACATAATGGGATGCATTGAGGCTTTCTTTGGATTTTTTCCTCACGCAAACATTTTCCAGTGACGGATGGACTCTCCAGAAATTTTCCAGCCGATTCAGCTTCTTTCCAGGAAGGAAAGAAAAGGTGTATGTATATATTATATAAGACTTGTAGTACATATACAAAATATGCATAACATCAATCTATCCTCTGACTAGTGATTTAATCCACTCACATCCATTTCAAAGTTCCAAACTACAATACCTATCGACAACGTTTTGAATATTTTTATATAGCATAGCATACATATAGTACGTACTGCGGAGTTGGAGCTGAATCCAAACCCTGGACCGCCATTAAGTCAACCATGTCAATTTGTTAACACGAGTTTTTTTTCCAAAGATGAGAAGACTGACTTGGAAATATCCCAAGTGTAAGGTAGGAATTTGAATAAAACTTTCACCATTTGACAGGTAAATTCATTTGGCAAGTGCAAATTCATATTCTAAACGTGTAGAGTCGATTTAAAGATTTAAATAAAAACTAACCTTGTGTATAGTAACGATACATACATAATATAATACTTGCATTTAATAAGGCATTACACAATAGATATGCATGCATATGTAAGTACACTGTTATAGGTTTTACTGAAATCTCTTCTTGGCACTTGGGCTTGTCCGTTGCGAGAAACCTTCAAAGTTCCTACGATACTCCCTATCATTTTCCGTGAAAAAGCTCAAGCTCAAAAACTGATGCTTCTATCGTATCTTAATGGACTCATATAAGTGTAGATGGCATCATACACTTTCAGACACCTCCGTGCTATCTTTCTCTCTATTTCTCTCTGTTCAACTCTAACATCTTATACATTATACATGCATAGCACATAAGCTTTTCTCCACAGTTTTCTAATTTCCAATTTCTTAACTCAGAAAAAAGTAGGAAAAACATGGATATGTATGTACATATTTCGGAAAAGAGGGAGAGAGAGACAAATGATTGAGGTGAAAGTTGAGGAGAAAAAAGTTAAAGGCTGTCATTCTCTTGTCCTGACTATATACATATAATATGTATATGCATTACTCACATAGAATGTCTATGTAATACCTAACAGCATCAAAATTTTTGCATGTTCATCCAGATTTCTGAAGCATGTACTGTATCATATATGCATGATAGAGCGACCTGTACATGTGCATGTTCCAATGGCCGACGCCAAACGAACTTTGTAAGGTTACAGGTTTCTCTATTCTAATCTGGTCGTAATCCATATCGATTTTAACCCCATTTTTTCCTCCCTGCCACGCTGATGGCTGTCTATCAATCGAAAATTAAAGAAAAATCAGAAAAATGCAAAATTCTTATCCCTCTTCCTTGATGGTTTTCTTTAACATTGGAAATACTCAAAAAATGCAAAACTCCAGCTCGGAGAAACAAAACTAATTATTTGTGAACAAAGGGAAATCCATCCATAACTACATTCCGTTGGATAATTATTCTTCTTACCATTTATTTAATAAGAGACATAAACAGATATTCAACTCACATCTATTACACTTATTAAATTAAGGTAATCTCCAGGGAAAGGTATCTAATTAGAATTAATCATAATGCTAACTACAATAACTCCCATTCTTTCGTAATATCCGAACACTTTTTCTGCGAATTGGGGAAAGCAAGACAGAGGTCAGGGAATGAGCGGCCGAGGTGAAAGTTAGATTTTTGTCTGGAATAATATTTCTTATTGATTACACAACAAAATATGTATGAAATATTACACGTTGTATGCTCACATGTCAGATAAACGTAACAAGATTAAATGTTCCGAGAAACTAGAGGGAAACGTTGATTTGCAGAAAAAAACTGCACAGTAGGTATGTGATGTTTATTAGTAGGAAGAAAAGCAGGATTATTCTATGAATATTACCTAAGAGAAAATGAGAAAGTGAATTTTGCAGCATATTTTAATGTTTCATGGCGCACTAGTGACCAATGACCAAAGATGGCCATAATAGACAATGAAATTCAAATTATGTCTGTAGCTTTGCTAGTGTGGTTTTGTCTTTGATAAACCGAAGAAAACTTTTGATTCTTTCGGCTACAGTTTAAAATATAAATACACATATGCAAAAACCTTAATGATGATTCATCTCTCCTGACACAAAAGGTATCACATACATCTATTATAATTGTTTACATTAAAATGATAGCACTATGTATGTATGTATTTACTACTGCAACAGACGCGACAACAATTCTTTGAAGGAGCGATAAAGTTTGGGTTGACAGGTGGTTGCTGAACAATGTACGTACAATATACTGTGAGCAAATGTGTAGGTATTTATGTATGTGGATGTGACGGTACTTGTCATATTAAATCGCTTTTGATATTGATGTTGTTGCTGTTGCTGTTTGTGATAGTTGATATGATAGTGTTGGCGTTGCCGCTGTCACTTGTTCATGTTTCATGTTCTGCTTTCTTTTTGTGGCAAATTCACTCGTCGTCCACGCCTCGCGTTCCTTGTGTCTGGTGACTTGTGACAGAACATGAACATGACTTACAGACATACACGTAGATATCTACACGACGGAGTGACGGTAGTCTCGGTCAGTCCATATTTGATGGAAATAAATGTAAAATTGCATTCAGCTCACTCCTCTTTCTCTCCCTTTTATTTCATCTCTGATTTGAACTCAAGTGTATTGCATCTAAAATACACATACATCTCTACATTTTATGCATGTATCATTCAACCTTATATTTATTGTGCTCAATTTAATTTAAATTTGATCAGTAATTGCAATTTTCTTTGCTGACCACATATTATGTCAACAGTGCACTATGAGTTTACATTGTACATTATCGTCGTACCAAAATTATGTTACTAAATTTGGTTTATGGTTATCATCCAGAAAATTTGCACTTTTCGACCAAGTACCCGATTTTTGCCTTGTTTGCTTAAACTTGACCGGATTGTCCGTTTGCATATACATATGCGGCCGAATTTTCGGTATACTTTAAAAACTGCACGGAAAATCTCAAAACAAAAAGCTTGGTCTATCCATTATATTTTGAATAGTTGTAGGCATGAAGTGATGCGGAATGTAATGCAATGCAATGCAGTTGGAATCGAAACAGACAGTTTGCTGTTGATGACAGGTGAGAAAACTAAAAGGTACGTCAAGGAAGTGCAGACTAATAAGGAAATGCACACACATTTTGTAAGATATGTATAAATACGATGTTACGGAGATGTGCAGCTAACTATAAGTAATACTTGCAGTAAAAATATCCACGCACACGCTTCAAATTATCCAAGTGCAAGTTCACCCTGTTTTCAACAGTCATTACATATGTACAATGTACAAACAAATTAGAGTATACATATTCTGTTCTTCACGAGGTTGTCTGTCAAAATTGTGAGGCAAAGAAAGAAGAATAAGGAGCAGACGAAGAATAAGAAGAATGTTATATGTATGTAGGATTCAAATGACAAAATGCTCATGGCGAGGGCGCGGTGTGTTCATTTGAAAACTCTTAGTTAAATCTTCCATTTTCAAATGTAAATGTGACGTCTTTTTCTATCTCGAACTCTGCACAATACACTTACATCTGATGTTATGCATATTATACATATGTGAAGACAGATACAAAAGCTCCATATCTCATTCTTTTCCTCTCTTTCTCCATCTCCATATTACATTCACCTTACACAGGCAAATAATTCATGAGTAAATATAGAAAACCGTCATGTGTTATTATTGTGTTACACACGTTACACATAATAATAGGTGTATGATACTGTGTACACAAAGCACAAACTTTGCACCAATAACTAATAGATTCTAATTGAATGGGACGCACGAGAAAGGGCAAGAGTCAAAATTTGATGAAAGGCTGTGTAATGTGTAAAAGGTGAAAAAATACGAGTGCAAAGCCAACATCAAATTTTGAATAAGACGTATCAATATTCTAACAATGAGTTCACAGTCAATATTGATTTATAGGCTTGTGCATGATAAACGCTGCTATTTTTATCTGCATTGTAGTCTGCAGTCTGATGGCGCTTGCACATTTCTTTACATGCATATGTATTTCACAGCTATTTATACATACCGTTTGTGTACCTTGCAGTGAAAAGAATGTTTTACATATCACATAACTGTCTGCATATTATTATATTGATTATGAGTACATGATACAATGCAAACCGACTTGCATGCATTGTGGGAGCCGTTCAAAACTAATCTTAATCCATGTAGATTTCATACAAACATACAAAAATCAATAGTGGGGTTTGCAGTATTAAGAAACGGCTTAATTTTTTCTATTTTCTGAACTCAGCAGAGGAGAGGGTCAATTATACCCTCTCAAAGAACCGTACATAGAATATTTTGCATATTTTTAATTTCTAGTGTAAAAAATGTCAAACCTGCCTATTAAACTATAGATTACATAATATACATAGTATCTACTTTGAAGCACATGACTTGATTATCAATATTATGACAGTTTATTGTCCATTGACACCAAAACCAAATTCTTTCATTACTGAAGCAATTTTTTTTGTAAGCATACAATATACACGACAAGAATGCTAAACTAGCTGTAATATTTATCTAAGCACTAGAAGAGCCCGTGTTTTATTTATGTATGTTTAAAAATTATTATTAACTCTTGTTTACTTCATTATTCTTGGTTTATATATTCCATGTATGAGTAAACTAAAACTAAGAAATAGAGAGAAAAGGCCGCTTCAAGAAAATTAGATTCTAAGAGTTGTGCAATATATAAAATACAAGGGCCTATATACTGAATATGTATATACATAAAATAACTGCTGGATATTGAACAAGTTGTCATTGTACATTATAAAAGTTAATAAATGTGTGTTGGTTGTATTTATTGTACATTTTGGCTATGTGTGCATTATATGAGTTACTATAATATTTATATCAGTACGATAAAGTAGAATATAAATATAGGGAACGTATTCACTAGTATTCTACTATTTACTATCCCTGTATATAAACTACTACTAATAATAATATTTTGATGTGAACTGTATAATGTATAATGGCTTTTATTCACTTGGCCACTGTGCTTGTAACTACTTTTGTACTTTTGGACTACTCCTTCCACTTCCTCTTGGAGATACATAGATTCTCTGTTCTGCTTTTACTTCCAGTTTTAGGTGTGTAAGGAGAGGGACTGCCAACTACGTTTTGCTCATTGAAGCGCAACCAAAACTATAAACTATCATCATAAACATTTTGCTGACAGAGCGCAGCCTTCTCTCTCTTTCTCTCTCTCTCTAGATATTTCGTCGTCTTTCCTGACTTGTACTTTTATTTTTACTGTTTTCCCCTCCGCTTCCTCCGTTCCCCGGTATGGAGATGTACTGTGTGTATGCATGATGCATGTATGGAGACTCTTGCTTGTCAATGCCGAAGAAATGGAGAAATTGCTGAGCAAAATGGAGAAAGATTTTCCCCATGAGGAAAAAAGAGAGTCTGACTGATCAACCTGACATTTCGTATTTTTGTTGTTTGTAAGTGGAAAGAATCATAATAATAACAGTAGTCATGTCATCATTCTAGTCATCATCGACGTCATCGTCAATTGTCAACTGTCAACTGTCAATTGCTATTGTCATTGACATTGGCATTGGCATTATCATTACCGTTTCTTTTGCCTGAACCATTGTCGTTGTGATTGTCAATGTGTCGCTCCAGTTTTTGTGGACAAACATATGTATAGACAAAAAATTGTGGTACAAACGTTTACTCGTCAAATTGCAAAGGCCCGGGATTATGTAAATAGATTGCAGAATCATGTAACGTAACAGTTTGGGATTTTCTACGGCCAAGGATACGATAATAAGTAATAAACCATATCCGCATTCAAAATTTGACTTGAACTATGTATACCGGTGCAAAGCAAAATCAATTTGCAACTAATGGAAATAAATAGCTGAACAAATGATGTCATTTGCCATCGTTTGGAAAACAATCAAAACGGAAAAAAATGGAGAAAGCAATCTGCATATTTTTTCAGGTCAGACTTCATCGCGAAAAAGACGGCGCTTTTCGTCGTAAAGTGTATTATGCAAAAATATGGGGAAACTGTGTGACTCCTTGGTTAACTATATGGCCCGATTCAAGTCTATGTAAAAAAAGACATACGATCGAAACGAGGAAGGAGACGAAAGAAGGACAAAATTCCAGTTGATAATCAAGTTGTTGAACAAGGGGGCGAATGAAGAATGGAAAAAAGATGAGAAAATTCATCTGAATGGAGCAAATATAACGGAAGAGTAAAGATTATAGTTATATATATAGAGAGAGAATATATTGGGAAATACTTGCACGTAATTGTAAAGTACTTTTTGAGAGACGCCCTTACTTTTTCTCCCTGTAAAGAGGTAGAGAAAGGCAAAGCCTCTTAATGAATTGATGCATTGTCTGTCCTACAATCTACGATATATGCCTATATTTAATATCTTTATTCCTTTGTCTTATGGATTCTTCATCTTCTATTTTCTGTTTAACTATACACTATGCATTGTAAATAGTACGTACGCATGGATTTTTTTATGTTCAGACACAAATTTTTCTCTGATTAATCAAAGTTCTTGCAGCTATTATGTTTAGTTTAAAAATAAACATTTTTTCTTTTAGTCGTTGTCTTTGCTCATTGTTCATTTAATTTTCGAAATTCACACGTATTTTTTTCTTTCTACTTTCACTATTACATAACTTCATACAGTTACATAATATATGTAGTTTACCGTAATATAATCCTAGTTTCTTCAGTATTCAGTATTTGTATTTGTATTGCATATTACCCTTAAAATTCCCCTTTATATTGTCTAACATTAGTTTATTAGTCAGTAATTTGTTTTGTAGCCTCATTATCATTTTCATCGAGGATTTATCTATCGAGAATAAAAAGGAAATATTAGATGTATGTATCTGGAAAAGAAAAACTCTTTCCATCAACTTTTCATCATTACATATTTTTACACAAAGATGTATAGTTTGAGACAAGGATTTCATTATTCATTATAGATTCTAACAGCGTTTCCGCTCCTCCACAAATTTCCCTTGCAAGAGAGACAAGACAGGATAAAAAAATCTTGCGGTATATAACTAATACATGGCTATAAAGCTGAAGCTGAAAGAGTGAGAATTAGTTTGCCGACTTGGAAATTGACTATTCCCTTTCTCACCTCTGCCTCTTGTCGATTGGTTTTTTCCACAGTTTTTTCACCAAAACAGCTCGTAGATCTTGAGCATTATTTGGCAAGCAAATTTTCACCATGCCTCGTCCAATTCTAATGTGTGTGTATGTGTATACTTTGTGTGTGGCGGCCAACTGTAATACACTTTCATTAGGGTTTAATGTAAAGATACGTTGTTCCCCCTCGGCCCCCTCTTGCACGTGATATTCTCTTCCTATACTCCTAATACCCAATGCTTGCTTGTTGGGTGGAAAATATAATATGGACCGACTATGGGGAATTAATGTGTGATATATACATAATAGGATGGGCATATAATATTGTAATACGCAGAAAAATGGGAAACATGGAAAAGACGGAAAAAATTGCTGTACGACTTTTTTCCGTGGTCTGGCTGGCTAGCTGGTTGGTTGGTCTCCACCAATTCGAATTTATAAGAGACTCATTCAAAGGATTCAAGAGGGATTTACTAGTCAACTCTCTTGACTCGATGAGACTCTCTGACTGCTCTTCTTTGTGGCCTTTTGTGTGCATGTAGCGGAGAATCTCGAGACCGGACGTCATTTTCGGTTTTCGGTTTCGCCGCTTTTCTCTATTATTCCTTGTCTTCCGTCCTCAATTTTCACGTAGTCTTTCGGCTTGGCGTTTTGGCTTTGGCTTTGAATTTGGCGTTTGACAAGGTTCAAGATATAAACATACATACAAAAGGAGGAGACGAGACTGAGAAAGAAAGCTGAACTTTTTCTACTTTTACATAATAGTATACATAGAATATAGATATATGTAAGTAGAGGTACTTTCCATGACTTCCTTGTTGCCGCCTCTCTGTTTTACTTCTGCCTGTGCTTTCAAAGGCCGAATTCATGCCTGACACGATTTGAGTTAAGTTGAGTTTGAGTTGAACGTTTAAGCTTGTTTACCGGAAACTTGTCTCTCTTATTTTACATTTACAAGATTATCATCCACATATCATCATCATCATCACCATTCCATCAGCGTTTGATTTGGGTCCAGGGTTTTGGCGTGAGGAGACGAAGAATTAGGGGGAAAATTCTCAGAATTCTCTTACACTATGGTTGTGAGTGAAGGGAGGCTTTTTGGATTTTGTGGTCATTATCATCTTGTCGGTTGAGGTATTCAGTATTTCGGTTATTGGTCTTTAGTCTTTAGACTAATTTGAATGTTTAACTTTGTAAAATTCACAACTTTTATCCCATTAGTAGGTATCGTTGGGGTAATTATGCGGAATTTTACGTTTTGAAATTCACCTCAACCCCCACAAATTGTCACGAAGAGGCTTTTGAACGTTGGAAAGCCAACGCCAAGCTTTTTATTTACCAGCTTATATA
>JAQIVE010007043.1:0-10860 GCA_034698285.1 Sminthurinus bimaculatus
TCCGGGAAATTCGGAGTTTTTGGATAAAACGAAGAATGGAGAAAACGGTGATCATCCGACAGACTTGTGTCATATATCATTAGAACCGGAATTTTTTGCTCTACAATAATCTCAGAGAACATTTTTGATTTTAGCCCTCATTTTATTTTAATTTATGAAAAACTAAAAAAAGCCAAAAAAAAAGAACATTTTGGTTGTCTCCCTCCTTAAGCTCAAAATAGATATGGAGAATGAAATTTCTTTCCATATCTATATGTATTTGACCATGTATTATCAAAAATGTTTTCTTTCAATCAGCAACTGAGCTATTTTATACA
Organism: Sminthurinus bimaculatus; assembly: GCA_034698285.1. NCBI lineage: Eukaryota > Metazoa > Arthropoda > Collembola > Symphypleona > Katiannidae > Sminthurinus > Sminthurinus bimaculatus. The sequence continues at coordinate 318 of JAQIVE010007043.1, forward strand.
GTATCTGCTTGCGATATACAGCGTTGCTATGGAAACAAAGTGTATCGAAAGCAGTTGCTACATAGTTGAGATAATAGGCTTAATAATGTTCCATAAAAAAGACCGCGGAGGCAAAAACTAACAATGGTTGTTAGTTTTTCGTTGCATTTTTTCTGCAAAATTATTGCTTTCGGGATTTTTCTCTATTATGTACGGAATTCTCAAAAACCTGGTCGTTTTCGTTTTTTGGTGCTTGTTGGTATGATTTCATGCTTTCAATCTTCTTTATGCGCACTTTCGTCTTTCGTCTAATATTCTTACTCCCCTTTTTAGATGAGATTTTTTATCCTTTTGTCCATGACATTCAGAAAGTAATGAAAATTTTATAGCCCTCTCTGCCTTACAGAGATTTTGTAGTCGATACTAAGTATTTGTATTGCATGTGAATTCGAAAATAGGCTTGATATTAGAGGTCCAAGTTATACTAAACTACATTACGTGAAGTTTTCGCACGCTTTTTTCCCACTTTGGACATTATACAATATTTATTATTGCAACTTAATGGTTCTCAAGTACAAAGTATATTATACAGTCAAAAACAATGCAAACTTTGAAATTTGTTAGTGCTTTGGAATTTGGAATACAAGGGAGACAAAAGTATTTTCATTGCTAAAACAGAGCAAGCAAAATACACGATGATGCTTTCAACCTCTGTTGTGTTTTTATTTATCAGATGATGTGCAAAAAAAAGTTATTGTGATGCAGTATTTGTTTGTTTCCTGTCCAGTGCCACAAGTTTTTGGATTCTTCTGAGTGAGAGAAAATTCCTACCAACTTGGGATTTCAGCTCTCCACTGCATTCCTCGTTTTATTTGGAAAAATAAAGACAGGCTCAAAATATTGTACACTTCTTCATTGAAAAATTTTCAAGTCATCCAGGGAAATGTTGCTGCTAAGCTCCAGAGCAATTTTTATATTAGGGTTGACTGCGGCAATTTCCGTTGCTACCGCAACACCCTACAAGCAGCGGACGACTACAGCAACATCCATAAACTTGAATTACGATAGCATTGAAGATGACCCACCGGAATTCCCTCGAGATGAAGACTTCATTAAGTCATCAACGGGAGAAAAATCATCGGAGACGGATACTAAACACAAAGAAATGGAGACAATGGACGAGGAAACGCGCCCAACTAAATTGCCAACCTTGTTTAACCGTCCGAACGCCGAAGCAGACAAATCAGATGTTGAATACCTAATCCCCCCTCCGGAGCGATTAACTTCAAACCATCCAAATGAACAGAAAAATGAGGAAATGGTCGTCTTTGATATGCCAGAGAAGGAATTGGATAATTTCCAGGAAGAGCAAAAATCAATGATTGACCCTGTCTTGCCAGAAACTGTTAGTGAGGACGGAAATTTAAACCGAGAAACAATATATTTAGTTACTCCAGGAGTAGATGAAGACCAGGAACTGGAGAAAAATAATTTTACACAAACAGTTTTGGTTTTAAAAGCCTCTGAAGAAAAGACAAAAACTATTGAAGACAATATTAGTTTCGGGTCAGAACCAAAACCAACAGAGGAAGATCAAAATGTGGATAGGAATGAGAATAACGATTTGCATTTACACGTGACCAACTTTGAAAGTCCAAATATTCAAAGTCCTTCGATTGAATCAACTACTAACCCTACAGTTTCATCTTCTCCACCTCCAAATTTATTTGCTTCTACTAATAATACTTCTCCTCCCCCTACTCCGCCGCCAGAGGAACAAGAAAACCCCGATTTAAAGAGGATCGAACCCTCAATCGAGGGGAAAACAACACTAGCTACTCCTCCGGACAATTCCTCTTTCTCTGTTCCAGCTCCAACATCTCCAGTTACTCCTTTGGAAAATTCATCGTTTCCAATTTCAACTTCAACAGCTACAACAATTCTTGCAGAAAATCCATCAGTTTCAACTTTAACGCCAACAATCCAAGTTTCAACAGTTGAAACTTCAACCTCCCCTTTGTCAACAACTTCAAAAGTCACGGTTCCGAGTCCAACAGTCTCAGATGTAGAAATCACTGGAAAAAATACTCCAAAGCATCATCATCATTCCATTCCGGAAGTAATTACTACTTCACCATCAATAGAAAGCAATAATACCAAGAAAGAAGAGGAAGGAATAAACGCAGGAGAAAACAAACCTGAAGAAAATAAACCAAATGATATGGCTGATGAGGAAAGTATGGAAGAGCCGACTGTAATGGAACTAAAACCAAAAGGCTCTCCATACCCAGGGTTTAACAGGAAGTGTAACAGTTATTTTGACTGTGATTTTCACGCAAATAGAGGAGCGCAGAATGACTCTCGAACTTGGTTTAAATGCGATGGAAAGTACTGCGTTTGTGAGCTTTTAGGATACATTCGAGACGACGAAGGAGACTGGAGTGTTGCTTGGTCCAAAAAATCTCAGCAATGTGAGACAAATAACAATGTTTGAGTACATTTACATATTTCATGAATAGTGCTGGAAATTTAATTTTTGTACTTGTTCTCTACTTATAGGTACATCGGATTCTGAAGGAGGTCCTTGCGGTGTTAGTAACGGGATGGAAATTCACTGTAAAGCGGGATATCAATGTATTGATAATGCATGTGAGAAACCCGGGCGTACCAAGGTCAATAAGAATAGGAAGAATAAGGGGAAGAAGGATTCAAAGGACACTACTAATAATAATAATGGTGATGATGGAAACAGTAATTGCAACAATGAGAGGCCGACAAATCGGGGAAGAAGTCATGGAAACATCTTATCCCTTCTCTTCTTTCCACACATGAACATCTTTGATTCAATTCTGAACGACAGTTTGAACAGCATTAGAAAGTGACTGCGTATTATAATGTATACAAACAACTATAAGATTGCTGGTATATACATTTTGTACGCAGCTTTGGTCGGGCTATAGCTGACTATTTTATAATATCATGCTTCAATGGTTATTTTCTTGTTTGTCTAAAATGATGGTTATTGTAGGTTTATGTTTATGTAGATTATAAATGATTTCGAGTGGGGCTGAATACTTTTATGAACTGTAAACTTTGAAAATATGAACATAATATGAAACATAGAATAGTAATACTAAATGGTTCCAAACAAGAGTTGTTTGTATGAACTGTATTTTTTGATCAAAGTAAGAAACAGCAAACTTTATTCTTCTTCTTAATGTACTTTCTCTATGTGACAAAATTCATTGAGGACTAAATGTGAATAAAAATTCTTTCAAATTTGACTTGACTTGATTGTCATTTGAAAATCTGCTTTCCCTGCGGGTTTTTATCAAAACTCTTAAATATATGGCAGAGAAAATATCATAAAAGCTCATGAATACATATATACAGTATAGGCATGCGAGAAACAACTTAGGTAAGTATATATACATATGGGCAAATCTTTCATGGAAAAAGTCTTCCACGTACGGAGATACTTACATATTAGATGTTTGGATGAAACTGGAGTTTGAAATTTGAAAAGTATGTCTTCAACCCGCAGTCGTATGGTTTTTATATGCAGCAGTGTTACTGAAGAAACTTTGTATGGATACAGGATACAGATGTAGTCTCACAACTATTCTAAAACTATTCTAACTGTTCTCAGCCGATAAATTCCGGAAGCCTCAACTGAATAAATTATTTTTAAAATGTACTCGTCTACATTTTTATCTGATCAGTATGGTTTAATTGCAATATTATTTTCTTAAAAGCGTTCAAAAATGTACTTTTTCGAATAGTTGATGGCATAGGAAGCCCCTATAAATCGAAACGGAGTTTTTGATTTTTCACACATTTTCCCAAGGGATTATCATTGCATGATGAAATCGCGACGGATTTTTACTCTCAGTCCTATTTAGCTACATGTAAAAAGTAAAAATGTAAAAAATTACAATTTCAATGCGATTCTTTCGATTTCTAAAATCCGATTTTCGAGAAAAATTGGGAGAAACTTCCGTGGACCTAGATTTGTGGTAAAATTTCAACCTGCTTTCACTTTCGGTATTACTCACAAACCCGTAAAAATCTTAGTTTCAGTACGTTTCTGGTTTCTTAGGTAGTACTTACACAATACAAAATGATATTAATGTATGTACATGCTAAAAGCAACGATTCGCCTTTGAATATAAAACGAGTTGAATGGCTTTCTATACAATAGGAATAAAAAGATACACGGCTTCATTATTACACATTATTATACATATGCAGCATAGAGTTTTAATAGACACGCGGATTTTTAAAAGCTTCTTGTCTATTCATTATATTCATGTACAATGTACAATGTACAATGTACATGAGCAGACGAGCTACGCACATACTTACAGCATAGAATAATATCAAACATAGTTGTGAATCTGTGTGTTTTTAATTACAATATTTTATTTGTTACTTGTTATTATTCATATTCCAGGTAAAATTGATTGTAATTCACCTTTATGATTAAGGATTTTTGTAGTTTAATCTGTAGACTTGTAAGTTTTCAAGGCATTGAACTCTAATTGGATTTCATTTGTGTAAAAACATTAAGTTGGATTTCTTGTTTTATTTTTTGAGTCACATTCAATATTGCTCCTATACGTCCTACTCGCTACCGCTACTAAATAATACTAAATACCTTGTTTATTTTCTCGCATTTGGTGCATTTATAGTTTCAAAAGTTAATCCTGGAATTGATTGGAGTTTAAAAGTACAGTTGAATTGCTTGCGTCAAAAGTTGTATTGCATGAGTCTGAGTACGAGCAATGATTAAAATGCTGAAACGTATAGAAATAGTAATTGAGATCCTTTGAAGTTATACTGATTTATCAAAACCAAGTTTTTTCCTGAGACTAATATTAATTATCATAAATATAATAGAATTATTATTTATATATTATTGCAAAGTCATTCTCATATATATTTTGTATGGTTGAATATCTGTCGGCTACCTATACCGGCCTATTATATTTAACGTATTTCTTATATGGATGCATGAAAAGTCTTACAGCTCTGAAAACGTATTTTTTAAGAATACGAATAAAAAGTCAATTTTGTACTGTATTTGTATTTAAATTACTATTCGAAGGAATTCTAGGACATGCATATTTGAATGCTGGTGTTTAAACAAAATGTTGTGTAAAATAGAATATTTTATGACATGCTTTGCGAATTTGTGGTCTTTAAACTGTTGTGATTTTTTATTGTGAATTTTCAGATGGTTGTATAAAGTAAGCACGATGGATGTAGATGTTCTTATGAAAAAAGGTGAGCTTTAGTTTTTACAAATCCGCTAAACAGTTTAAAAAATACAGAGTATGTTACAGATGTAAGATAATACCTATTTGTTTTCATGAGCCATGACATCGTTATGTATGTGCCATTTAATCTTTTCTACAATTCGTTATTTCTAATTGTTCACACTTAAAGGTCAGCAAGAAGCTGCAGCTTATATCAATACAGAATACTGCCGTTCAGGAAGACCTGACGATTTAAATAAATTATTAAGTACTTTGTTAGATCCAAATAAAGATATTGATGACCGGGATAATATAGGTGAGTGTACCTTTGGTTATTCACCACCAGAAATTTGTGTACACATGGTTATGTACAACACGTACCAAATTAAATATTTAAAAAAAACTAAAACTAAATGTTTAAAAAATATTACAGAGTGGCTCCGCTGGCTTATTGCTGGAGGACGTACACCAGATGAGTATGCTACCACAGGTAAATATAAATCAGGAAATCAAATACATATTATGTTAAATACCACAATCGTGGATTTAATGACTTACTTAACCAACAAAACTCTATTCTTGGGACACATTCAATAATTAAATGACTATGCCATTTCATTTTTTTGTATGTACAGTACAACGTTATGACAATACAACGACTTGTGGCCTTGTATGGACAGCAGATTTTGTTGCCTACCGTTGTAGAACCTGTGCAATTTCTCCCTGCATGTCATTATGTGCAGATTGTTTTCAAAGGGGTAATCACATTGGTCATGATGTAAGTATTATTTATTGTTACATTTTTCATTTGCGTTTTCCTTCTTTATAAATTCTACATTACATGGAAATATGAAATATAATTTAGCGTTTATTATAATATATACATGATATTTTATATTATATTACACTATGCATTTTATTTTGTATCATTTGTCTAGTTTAATATGTTTCGATCACAAGCGGGGGGTGCCTGCGACTGTGGAGACGTAAACGTGATGAAACATGATGGGTTTTGTTCCATACACGGGGAAAGCGAGAAAGAGGGTCAGATTGTGTTTGTCATTAAAATATAAATTATTATAAATAAATAAAGACATCTACAAAAATAGTAGTTTGGTTTTTGTTATAAATTTTCATAGTATTATACTCCAGCCTGTTATAATATATAATTAACAAAGAATCTGGCTTTAATGTAGCAGAAAATGGTTCGGGCCCTGATGTATCGCCAAGTTCACGGCCACGAAATCCACCCGCACCCGCAGACTTACTTGCCGTGGCACAAGTCATGATGCCTAGAATTCTTTTACGATTCATTCAACATTTGAGACAAAATAATACAGAGTTACAAGCGATAGAATATGCCGATAAATTTATAGACATGCTTCAAGATTTAAGTGATATGGGTGGTGCAATGAGAAAAGTTATGACAAGTTCCCTTACCAATCCACAGGTAATTTTACAATTTAATTGAATTCCTAAAACTAAATCATTTGTATACCTTACAATTTACATTTATTTGCAGCTACTTAACTTTGTGCATCGTCTTTGCCAGTACTTCCTTGTATTGTTATGTAATGTCCTTGTTTCATTAATTTTCTGACATTTAGGTGTATAAGCAATTGACTGAGATTGATGAAACAAGTTCAGACTATAGTCAAAGCTATATTGACTTCATGGTTGAGAATAAGAGGGCTTATGAACTTGCCCTTAAATCATTACCAAGCCCTGATGTCCCCGACGACTTTCCAGGTTGGCACACATTTTTTGTACTTAATTCTCTGTTTTGTTAACTATAGGGATGAACAAAATTCGTTTCATCCCTCAATTTATAATAATGGAAGTCAAATCAAGACTAATTCAGGGAGTCAAATTAATTAGCTAATATATGTTTCAGATATTCCATCCTTAAAAAAGGACCTTGTTCATCACACTTTTTTGGACGAACTCGTGTTTTGGACAGGAAAATTTGAATTTCCCCAAAAGCTTGTCTGTCTTTTGCTCAATCTTCTCACGGTTGCAGAATATAAGGCAAGAATAGAAACCATTAGTAATGATAAGTGATTAATAATAAATAATAATAAAAGGGTGCTTTTTGAAAGTGAAACTAATTCATTTTGTATGGAATTTTTTTATACTCCTACAGGAAGCCTTTACTCGTGCTTTTGTTCTTCACTACAGTCGTATATATCAACTCATTGTTAATTGTAAAGATGCTGATACACTATCGAATAGAGTTGTTCATGTGTCAGTTCAGTTATTTTCAAACGAAACATTAGCATTTAAAATGACAGAACAGATGGGTCTTTTACATGTAATGGTTATCAGTTTAAAACACATGATGGGAGAAATTACTAAACCTGGACGTATGGGTGATAAGGATCGAAATGGAAATCGAGTTGTAGATTGTTCTAGTAATGTGATGTCCAACCATTGTTTTTGGCCATTGGTGTCAGATTTCAATAATGTATTATCCCATCGACCTGTAGCACTCAAGTTTCTTGAAAACGACTCCCTTTTGCAAATGTGGCTCAGCATTGTGTCTGTCTTTCAAGGTAATTGGATGCTTTGCTCAATTATTTTTTGTAAATTTTGTATTTTACATTTATTTAAATTGTAAGTTCTTGTAGTATTTAATTAACGCTTGAATGATCCGTTTTTTATTATCTGCCTTTAAAAATATACAGGTATGAATCAAAATCATCGAGAAATGGCCGACCACGTAGAATTCGAACCTCAAACATATTATGCAGCCTTTTCAGCGGAACTAGAAGCCTGTGCTGCACCAATGTGGGTCTTAGTATCACATTTAAGAGACTCTTCAACTGCTCACTTTACAAAAAACCTCTTACGTCTTTGTAGAACACAATTAAGAATCTGGCTGGAAAATAATGATTTTAATTCAAATGACGCAATGCAACTAAGTTTTCATATTCCACTTCATCGTTATTTCGCTTCATTTTTACACCAAGCTGTGAAAAATCAAGGTCTGTCACTAGCCGAATTACTTCCACCAACTCAAGAGCTCAAGCAAATAATCCTTCATCCTTTGAGAGTTCAACTAGGATTTTATGAGGTTATGTCTGGATTGTGGGTTAGAAACGGACTACAAATGATAGGTCAAGCTATTACTTATATTCAGTGCCATTTTTGTAGCTCCATGGCCGATGCGGATTTGTACTTACTTCAAGTTGCAATGATGAACCTACATCATGGAGAATTTCTCAACTTAGTCTTTGAAAAGTATGCATTTTTGAATCAACTATTTCCGAGTTTATCCTATGAATATTAAATCAGTTTATATCATCACATAAAAGGAGAGGTTCACGAATCTCTCTTGCTTACATCAAATATTATTTTTTGCTGGTAATTTCCCAATGATGTACCGATGAAAGTTTTTTTTAATCATTATTATTTTCCATCTAGATTTCACGTCCTTGAGTCACTCAGTATATCAAGTTCTGCGAGTAATACTTTTTTAGAACCTGAACAGGAAGTTCAAATGCTAGAAAGCTGCCTTACATTCTTGGCCTCTCTTGCTTCTGTTCGTACCTCAATCGGTTGGACAGACGATGATCTTGTAACAATGGAAATGGTGACTATTCTTTGTATGGGAGATAAAACACACAGTCAGTTAATGGACTTGATTCCAGAACGTAATGGGAATACACAAGGTCCTAATCAGGGCACGGCCGGTCTCTCTAAAGATATTGAACCAGTTTTATCGCAAGTGGGTTCACTTTTTAAACTTTACTTTCAGAATGACTTTTTAAAGTATACAAGCTTTTGAGTGTCCTGTGTGAAATGAAATATAATATTATGCATAAATATATTTTTTGTAGATTGCGGACTATAAACCTCCATATTTTGAAGCAAATGGAAATATGGTTCAAGGAATGTATGTGCCAAAACCATTCGTTTGGGAAAAACTTTATGTAAGTAATCGATCATTTTATTTTATGAAACAATAAGAAATAACTATGGTCAAACTAAACCAATTTCTAACTACATTTTTTATAATAGGATCCTATCTATGTTCTCCTCCGTTCTGTCCATCGCCACGACTTTCAAACATCGTTGGATAGATTTACAAAATAGTAAGAGGATCGTAATACATATGCTTATTTAAGTATTGATGGGTATCGGGAAGCATAACTGAAGTAAAATCGATTTATTCTTTTAATTGCATAAAAGATTTTATAATATGTCATCACTTAACTTTTTTAAATAGCGCTACACAATCCGGCAAATTCAAGGGATCCGGAAGTCTGTGGCCACCATATAAAATGCCGAAAAAAGTTGCTGAACCTTATTCAGATCCCCGAAATGTTTTACTGTCCAAAGTTCTTCAGGGCGTCTTATTCGTCATCTTCTACAAAGGAGTTCACACAACACAATTATCAGACCAAGTAATCTCCCTTGCTGTGTACCTGCTTGAAATGGCGCTAAGTGTATGTGATACTATTGGGCCTCAGGTATGTATGATACATTCTTTTATCTTTTATCTATCTTGTATTAAATATTAAATATGATCCATAATATTAGAATTATTTACTGCTATCAAAGTCCGTTTTGGAGAAGTAGTACACAATAGCTAACTACTTTGATGAAATTTAATCATGTTACTTAATAATATATGATGTTTGTTTTCTCAGGTCATTTGTCCCCGTGAAGTTTCACATGTTCGAATTGACACCGAATTTTCTTCTTGGTACAAAACTGACTGTCTTCTGGCCAATTTGAGAACCGAAATTGACTCTGTTTTTGTGAAAACTAATCCATCTTTTGCCTCAAATTCAGCCGAAGGTTTGTGTAGTTCTGAAACAATGGTTATAATGTAATATTTTTTATTTATACGTTTATTTTTTTGTATTACTGTCAACATTTCAATATGGTTTTAATTTTCTCTGCAGATGGGAATGCTGATGATATGGAAGTAGAAAGTTATGACAGTAAGGTTGACCTGTATGATTCTTACTCTGTCACGGCTGCTCTCATGTCAAATACAGACTATCCTATGACCGAGGCGAATGCAAGCAGCTTTTCTAATGCTCCTCTAGCGATCATGCCTTCTAATACAGGTAAGCCATTTACTAATACATGTTTTTAAAACCAATTACATGACAATATTATTATATTATTTGAATATTATGGTTGTGTAATTATATATACATATAACCTGTAATCCTTGGTTGTGTATGGCTTATGTACACCTTTTATCATCATTTTGATCGTGCGTGTAAAAACCGTCCATTTTCCGAAAATCTTTGGTGAGCCGAATTATTCGGGCCCTAAAACTTCGGCCATGT
>JAQIVE010007044.1:0-10860 GCA_034698285.1 Sminthurinus bimaculatus
CTTATTTTTTGCTATTTATAACAATTAATTATTTAAATTTGGAGATGTATTGCTTTACCTATTTCTTATACGACCTAAAGATAAATATAAAATATACATATGATGAAACACGAAGATTAAAGAAACAGATGTAAAAAACAGGAGACGGCCATATAATAATGTATACATATTCATGTTATTAGTTAATATTATTATCATGTATATTATGCAACTAGATGGAAAATTTGTGTCTAGTTTTGTAAGTTTTGCACTTAATATGCTTATTGAGCGATAAATATGTTTTCAGTTTTTTCACTACTTTCACCATGCTGACAAGGAGCGAAAGTTACGTCTGTATTAGTATGGTGAAAGTTGTCAGGAAAAGTACAATTTACTTACATTTCTATACAGTCCTTTATTGGGGACTTTTAAATTATATACCTTTTCATGTACCCGAAATCGCATACAATACTATATGCATAAATTTACAATCAGGAACTTGAGGCCGGATCGGCTGCTATATAAATTATAAATATGTAGTGTCAATCAGAAATTAATATATTTTTGAAAATGCCAAATGACAAATCAATTATGTTCTAAGTAGATACGTAGGTATGTATGTATAAATGTATCTTTCAAAAGTTTTGATATTTTGAGCATGCAATAGTATAGTATGAGGGAATTTTTTAATGTTCCACCGAATTTCTCACCAACCCAAAACACCCAATTTAAATACGGTTTTCAGTTTTGTACATTTCTGTATTTTTTCTGATACTTCCCGTATGTGTAATGTGTATATTGTATACTATAGGTGTGTAGTGTGTAGATACACTATTATAGTTGTATAGTCGGTGCGATGCGAAGTTGTACCAATACTAATGTTGTAGAAAAACCATTACCTGTAAAACACAAACTGTGATATTTTCTGCATTTATGTAAGCTGGGATTCCGCTGGGAACTTTATTTTACTTTGAGCATAATTTCACTTTGCAAATTGTTGTTGAACGCATGAACTTCACAGAAACTAATTTACAGAAAAAATAAATTCATAGAGAACAGAATATATTATACACTCCTGCTGTACATAATAAAATGTAACATTTTATGACTCATATACTTAGTCCTGAAAATTATTACCGTATACTTTTACATATTTCAATAGAATGGCCAAGAGGACCTCAAATATGAAAAGATTTTTAAGAGACTTCAAATGGGGAAAATTAAACAATACATAAAATGTGGCTAAAGTGGTTATAAAGGTCAATGCAATCGATATAAAGGTCAATGCTCGAAAATCAAGGTACAAATATTTAAGATTGGTCAGAGAATTATTTCAGAAACTCAAAAATTTACCTGGTCTCAACACTCAAAAGTATACATAACAGTAACAACACTCAAGTTGAAGCTTAATTATCATAAATCATGCATATTATGAGAAGTGTCAATAAAAGCACCCGGCTTCCGGCTTTTGCTCCTATACTCCAAGATTGTAGTTACAATTCCCAGAAATCCTTCTAATTTTTTACAATACAATGCAGGCACGACCACCGACGAACCGAACCGGGCTCTCATTTTGTACTATGCTCACTTTGTATGTACTTACATGCATATTGCATATGTCCTATAAAATACTTTTATTTCCATGTACAATAATACAAAATATACCATTAGTGTGCATGCATATGTACCCAAAAATTAGTTTGGTCGCTTCTATTCAAACTTTTTATCACAGTAAGATAGATATAAAATGTGCACTATATTAGGCAGTTTATATGGTGGAACACTTAAGGGGCTTTGTATTTTTAACGCAGATTTTTTTAGACATGATTTACTGTGTAACTAAACCATTCACACACATGAGACATCAATAAGAAAAAGAAGAAGAAACAAACAAACAAGAAGTAATATCGCATGCTAAAAATTGGAAAACTTTTCACCGTCTTCGGAAATAAATGTAGCCACACACATAATAAATGTCATGTGTCACGTATATTTAACTCCGTATGTAAAGCAAAGCAATCGTCACTGCTCGATTGTGTGTGTGTGTGTGTGTATATATATGCAATCAGTGTTTGAATGCGTCTCGAACTTATACTAACTAGTGTATTTAATGCAGGTGCTAGAAATCTATATACATATAGTTATTCGAAAGGTCACTTCCCGGGGCATATTATGTGACCTATAATTAAACCGTTTATTTATAGCTACCGTCGTCGTCATTAAATAACTTGCGAATCCTTTTTATGATGCCTTACTATGTATCTACAGTTATTATACAATGAAATGTGTGATATGAAGGGTGTTTTTTGCTAATTGTCAGACAATGCCTATTTATGCTCGATTGCCGATATTATTGTCGTTAAATGTCAGCCAGGTAATAAATATATATTTCTTTCTACTGATATTAAATCAGCCTCAAGAATTATCAAAGGACTCTAGCTAGACGTTGTTATTTTTTATACAATTGCTTACTCTTACCCACTTAAAACATATAACAAGTATCTACATAAATATGTTTGTAAAATGTAAAGTAAACAGTAATATATAGGTACTAGGTACTTAAGCCAAACGAAAGACGCGTAGCGGCCTCGACTTTGTTCGTTCCAATGATAGAGAAACGGGAATTTATACTTACTTACTTACTGTGCATGTGCTGGTAAGACGCGAGGAAAGCGTTTCGTGAATTTGTGTGTGATAGTAGTAAACACAGCGCATTCGGATTTCTTGCTCTTGCTGTTGAAAGAAATAAGGAGTGAAAAAAGCTAAAAGTGTAGAAAAGGTATCTCTGTACTTTGCATTTGCATATATAAAAGCGTGGCGTTTTGGTTCTCTCCAGTCAGTTGACGATGGCTTTTCACTTCAGTGCTTCTCCGGGCGACTCCAAAGTGGAAACTACAGAAGAAGTCGTCTCGTTTTTTAACAGTTCTTCGCAGCAGTCACAAGAGTTAATGGAAACGTGTTTCAACGCTTTTGACAAAGACAGGTCTGGGAATTATTAACTGATACTAAAATACACTATTAATAATTAAGTAATAACATTTTATAAACTTTCCGAACGAATAGTCATTGACTGGTTGCTCATAGCGATAAATAATGTGTTAGATATTTTTTTTAAGTTACAGTGCTTTTTGCATAATCATTTTTACTTTATCTTATTATGCATGTGAATATGCAACAAAGTTTTTTGCTGTTCATGCAGTATTCGATATGATGAACGTCCCAGTATTGTATTGTGCACGACCAGCTTAAAAACGTCTTGAATTTTTAATAGCCTAAGCAAATTTTACTGTTGTTAAGTACTTATGCAATGCATAACAATTTTAATCTAGGCTAGATCATTTGACTCTGAACACTTGAATTTTCATGTTTGAACAAGTTGAAAGAACTGCAACTTGTACATTTAGTGAATTGAATTCTAAGTAAGTAGATACACGTTATAGTGCAAAAATTGTTGATTTCTCAGCTGGTGAGACTTGCGACTTGAGCATACAAGGCTGGTTTTCAAAATTGTTTTGTTTTAAAAATTAAAAAATTGATTTTCAGATTTAAAAAAATACCGCCCAATAATCATAAAAAAGTATCTAGTATCTACTCACACACTTGCATAGTATAATTTAGCAAAATAAGCTTCAAAATTTTGCAAAAATGAACATTTCTAGAGACTTTATCCAGCATACCTACTAAGTATTTTGAACTTTGGGAAAAAATCTGACGTGGTCTACAAATGTGTCCGAAAGTACTTAGATGAAAACATGTTATACTTGTATGTACATCATGCAAAGAACTTTTTTGTGCTAGTTCTGTATTCTGTAGATTTTACACGTGTTATATGTTTCTACAGTAGTATCTACCAATTACCAGTACCAGGTCTCGTTAGGGTGTTTCGATGTTTCCAATGTACAAAACCCAAAAACTTTAGCTCTTAACCCATAAAAAGTTAGCGTTAGATTCATTATAAAAACATTTCTCGTACAATTTACAATACGGACCGAAAACGTGAAGATTCGGGGGTAGTTCAGTAGAGCCAAAGCTCAAAGTCTCAAAGAGGTCAAAGTTGTGAAGACTATAATCTACAATCTATGTGTATCTACGTCTACTGCACAATTATTTACGTTATATAGCGATGAAGTTAGGCTAACATAACATAATATATAATACAAATATCCACATAATAAAGAATTACATGGTTAGTAGTTGGTGCATAGAAGTATGGTAGGTAGTAGGTAGTAGGTACTGATAAATATATAGGTAGGAGAAGAAGAGTTTGATCAATAACCATTTTTCACATGGAGCAGTTGAGTCGAATGTTGAATGACGCTCTTGAGTTTCTCATCATTAGTCCACTTTCTGTAGTCAACCATGAATGAACCAATACCAATAGCAATTTGTATACGACCTGAGAATGTGTGCATAAATTAACTCTTATTATGCCAAAAGAGCTTTCAATTCACAAGAATGATGACCTCCGCTTCCCACTTTACTCTTATTTTTCTCAATCTAAATAAGTATGTATATTGTATTTTTGTATGCATACTTATTTAAGTATAGTCATAATACCATATCTTAACCATATAGTGCCTCTATGAAAGTATTAAGTATTGATTGATTAATAATTGTTATTACTCTTGAATACACACACATGCAGAGATGGATGTTTGAACTTTTCGGAATTTGAGGTGAGTGGAACTTTAACAAAGTAATACCAAAACACTAAAGAAATAAGAAATAAAGAAAAGCTCCTAAAAGAGCAATGCTATATTTACTTATAAAAAGAAGGAAAAAAAACTTCAATTATTTGTATACAATGCAACATGTATAATACAATGAATAATGGAAAAACTTGCCTTTTGAATTGTATACTCAAAGGTTCTGTGCCGAGCTTTGTTTCGTAATGAACAGGATGAGCCTTATGATGTCGATAAAAAAGTACTACAAGAAATCTTTGACATTTTTGACACCAACAAGGTATGGCCTAACTATACAGTATTTACTTATAGTTATAGATACTTAATTACTTATGTACTTAGTCTATATTTTTCTTTTTTTGCTCGACTTGGTATGACTTAGCTATCGTAAATATTAGAACATAGATGTGTATAAAGAAAGCTGAATCCCGAAATTATAGGAACTATTTACCGTGCTGACGCACAAAAAAGCTGCATGATTACATTAACTGAATGCTAACATAAAAAAATGTTTTCATTTTTCAGAACGGGGAACTAAAATTAAAGGAATTTGAAGTGTGTTGGCGAAAATGGATAAAAATCGTGAGTTATTTCATTATGCTATTCTTTATTTAAAATTCAAATAAGATAATTGGCTCCAAAGCCTTTAGTATGAATTGCTTGATGATACTGCAGACAGCAGTGCGATTGATATCTCTTCATCATGACAGTTGACAGTGCGGGTCCAGGATTTAGGAAAAATTTACACAAACGAAATCTGTCTATTTTCAACCTCCATTTTAACTCCAGTAATGTCATAATTAGTGTTGAATCAACCTTGGATTAGTTGCTTATAATTGTTGTCTATATATAGTCAGTGTTGATAGTCAAGATAGGACACCATTGGCAGGCATTTGTGATGATTTGTGTTCCATGCAATTAAAATTAATTGTGTGATGTGGACATTAGACATGCAAGCAGATGTATAGGACGATTGGACCATCCTCGCGTTGTTTGTAGCTCTATCAGGGGGTTTTTGCGCATAGTGTTCGTACATAGTGTTGTACCTCTGGTCAACTAATTCCAAATCTTATGCATGAAAACACAATGGTTAATGGCTTGTCCCATCTCCTATGACTAATGGCTATAATAACATAATATACCGTACAAACGCCAGTTAAATGCCCTGGATGTTGTTGATAAATGTATATTAGATACGTTACAACGTCTATTGCACTTTCTCCAGACTATTGCACGTGATTGTGAAAATTTTTTTAAAGGTAGGATTTCAATGCAGTTTTTACGGTAGGTAAGATATATTAAGCATATTTGTGTCGTTGATTGTTGTTGAACCGGATTCTTGTTCCATTATTTCTGTAGACTACATACATAGATATACATATTATATTACGTGTTGTATTTATATCATGCCGTCACAAAAAGTCCTTTGTGTAGAATTTATTTATTGTGCGTATATTTTTGGCTGGTTCATTTAGTGAAGAAAAGTCGCAAAAAACATCAACATACGTTAGCTATTCTAGAAAAAAAACCTATTTTGTCCAGTATATTGTACATCTGCTATGTAGGCATTGTGAACTACTTTTTATAAATACACACAAAAATAAAAAGTTGCATTTATTTATGTCAATCTCGGGACTGTTTGTGTAAAAAAAGAATGGTGTGAAGACGTGTAAGTCACCAGATTTTTATTACGACGAGGGGGGAACACTAATAAATTGTAAATTAAGGAAGAAAGTAGAAAGCTGTGTGCTACAATACCTACTATTGTATTTTGCCCATATTCATAAACTGATTATGCTCAGAGCTGACAACCTCTTTTACACCAGTCATTTTTTTCATTCTCACGTCCGTTGGATTTTTTCTGCCGTATAGCGGCGAGAGGTAGGAAATGAGGAAGCGAATAGAAAGTGGACAAGAGAAAGCAGAAGAGAAACAAAATTTCTGGTGGCTGGTTTCAATTTAAAAAACGTAGAACGGATGTCGGATAGGCAGCCCAACCAACAAAAAATGTGATGGCCAAGCGCATACAGAATGCTGGCACTGCATTGTAAAAGACAGCTAGAGAAATTCTAGTGCATGAAATTGAGATTTACCCTGTGATAAACCGTCTTTATTGTATTTGCCGAGTTTTAAAAGATTCCATCGTTTTTTCACCGTTTTTCGGCCACTTTTGCATGTAATTTTGAGGGATTTCCTTATTTTGAACGGCATTTTTTATGTCACTGCCAAACTGTCGGCTAACTGTATTTGCTACGATTTTAATCCTGCATGTATTACAGCAAAAAATCCGGTTGTAACCCAGCAAATTTTGGGACATTGGCTGTTCTTACTAGGGAAAAGATTGCGACTCGCAGACACACATCATACCACACCATACATACAATATGGTACTGTGAATGCATAAACACATGGATCTGTATGTAAGTAAATAAACCTATAGACGGCATAAGTTGTGTTAGAATATAGATGATAGCAGATCCGGTTGGAGTCGTACCTGGTACCTGATCCAAGTCATTGATTGAGACCGTGACCTTTTACTACTACTACTATGTACTACTATACTAAGACGACGACCACGACCACTATAAATGTGTACAATGTTGTTTATAAATAGCCGCATACATAGACATAACCATGGCCATATTTAGCTACATATTAAGTCATGAATAATTATTATACCTGATTGTCCATGGGTCAAAACTTTATACAGTCTCAAGTCATGCATGTTACATATTATGTGCATACTGCATACATTTATGTATGTGTACCTGCATCCGAAGAAATAAAAAAGTCTGAAATCGACTATTTGCACAATAGACAATAGTAAAACCAGTAATGCAAGGAAATGCACCTCTAGCTATGTAAATACATATTGGCTATCATATTTCACAAGTTTCCTTTTCTATTTCACTAGAAATAGAAAATGGCTTTGTAAACAAAACCGATCCCTGACACTTCCACTCGTCGCAATATTCGCAATATTTTGAGAAGGGTCTTCTTTCTGTTTTTTAAAAATCCCTTTTAGAGTATATATTATAGTTTTTAACTGCTCTCTGTAATAGTTAAGAAAACATGCCTAAAACATAGATAATATGTAGAGTGTAAATATGGCTTGAAAAATTCAGACTGTCTCTAAGCATAAGCATGAGCTTCCGGAGGTATGTAGTATGCATGCATGTAAAATCTCAGGAATAAATAGTTGAACTCTATTCTCTCTCAACTGTCTCGCCAGTTTTATTTTTACGTTTGTTATTGGTGGATATGACTCATATCATACCAGTATTTAGTAAAATAAACAATGGAAAGTTTAAGGTCTGTAGTTTATCATCTCGTATTTCACCTACATACACTACAGTCGTCAATTTGGAAATTAAAATGGATTTAGTAATTTATAGTAATGCAACATAAAATATTCGAGTCAATGGTAAAATATACAATACATTATGTTATATAGAGAAACGTTTCGCAAACCCAGGGTTGTAAACATGACTGCAATACTACACCAAGCACCTGCTAGTACGGAAATCTGATAAATCTACATAAAGTTTTAGAATTTTAGACGACAGAAAAAGCCATCCCGACTTTTATTGCATATTAGAATACACTGACATGCACTGATTTGATGCAGGTTACCTATATCTGGCTAAGACTCTGCCAATGCGGAGAGAAACGATTTGTATCTAAAGAACATATGCAATGTAGTATGTAGTATATTTATATATTATGATGTTTGTGTGTTTGTTGTATGTACACAAGTATATGTATGTGTGTCACGTTAAATTTGAAATGTCAACAGTCAAGGCTTTGTTTTCGAGTGTGTACCATTTTTTGTACAAATACATTATACAACTTACAACTGTATAGATTTAGTTTCTAACGCAAGTTTATTGTTTACCACATTTCCTGTTAGATTGTACAACCAGTAAGTGCAATCATCGTCGTGGACGTTCAAAATGATTTCATCTCAGGTATTGTGAACTATGAACTTTTTACTTTGTATAAATACGTACACAAATAAAAAGTTGTATTTATTAATGTCAATCTCTCGATGATTTCATTTTAGGAAGTTTGGCCATGAGCAATTGTCCAGCGCAACAAAATGGCGAAGAGGTAAGTTCCGAGTTTATACTTAATATGTAAATATTATCCTTTTATACAGTAAATTATTTTCGATTCCATTTTAGATTTGAAGCGCGTAGCTTGTAAACAAAGATACAGACAGCTGACAGTCATAATCTCGATTACGAACAATATAATCAATTTAATATTTCCTTTGAAATCCTATCCTTCAAATAAACAAATTATAAATGTTAGCTATATGCCTAGATTGTACTTTTAATAAAAAATACCATCTAAAATCTCAAATAAGCCCCAATACTTTCTCCATGACATTAAATAATGGTGAAAGTATATAACAAGATATTTACGGAATGAATTTAAACTCAAGCGTTTCGTCTCGGTTTATTAGGTTTAATTAAGTTTATACCATGGTGTACGCTTTTTTTGAATTCCTAAAGTTTAAAGTTCCACAAATGGTCCAAATTGCACTTGCAAAGGCCCTCTCTGATACCCACGATATGTTTTTAGTTTTTAAAAATTAGGCAGATGAGCCTGACCTTTAACTGCAAGTCGTAAATAAATACAACTGTTTCAAGAATTCCCGACAAGTTTTAGAGTGTTATCAAGAATAAAATGCAACTAACGCATATTTTGTATAGGTAGTGCAGCCAATCAACAAGCTTTTGGATACGGTTCAGTTTGACGCCGTCTTTTATTCACTGGGTAAAAGTCGTCCTCTTATCTCTATCTTTTTAAAAATGTTTGACTATATGACAATGACTTAGACAAAATGCAATGTGGTAGTAAATAAGTTAATGCAAAAATGTAAAGAGGATTTACATAACATGTTTCATAAACGGAATAAATGTTTAACTTTCTGTGTCCGCAGACTTTCATCCTACAGATCACGTCTCTTTTGTAGACAATGTGTTTCAGAGGAAACTACACGAGTCCAGTCCTGTAATTATGCACACACATTTATTTAATTATTTTAATATTAATCTATTGATATTATTCACGGGGTTCGTTACTTAATCATATTCATGCAATACGTGGTTCAAACAGATTAAATGCCCAGAGGAGGTGAAGACTTATGATACCGTTATCTTTGATGCGAACCCACCGTTTCAACAAAAGCTTTGGCCCCGCCATTGTGTCCAAGTTCGTAACAAGTATTCAATACTACTTTTTATTTTTTATGCATGTGTGAAATTAAGACCACTGTAAAAAAATTTGTGTGATGTTTGTACAATATATTTATCTTCTTTTCCTAATTCTTTAGGGCGCTTGGGGAGCAAAATTACATCCGGATTTACGCGTATGTATTATTCAAAAAAAATAATACTTAACTGCTATACATGATTATGTTAAAATGTAACGGATAATGATAATGTGGGAAAAGAAGAATCTGAGAGCAAAGAAAAATTTGAAATGTACAGATTGCCGAAGGAAGTTCGTTCATTTACAAGGGTACGAATCCGGAGGTGGATTCTTACTCAGCCTTTTGGGACAACGGTCATATAGCTGCAACCACTCTTGATAGTGAACTCAAAAGCAAAGGTTCTATTTTTTTCAAACACAAATTTACAAAATTAAAAAAACAATGTGTGCTTTATGCTATTTGGAATTTCGGTACATACTTAGTTAAGTACCTAGTAAACTTTCAAAGGTTTACTTTCCCCTTTTTAAGTTTTGTTCAGTTTAAAACGTAACATAAGCGATCACGTTTTCGCTACATTATAAGTGAGTAAGAGCCAAGTTTAATGCCGTCTCGATGTATTGAAAATGTGCAACTATTGGATTAAACGCCCCTATGAAAAAACCGCCTGTACTTTCTCCATTATACTAAATGGAGAAAGTATGATCAAAGTTGACTATTGTTGACCAAGTTGACTTTTTGCTAGTTTCTTATGCCAAAACTCCATCAACTACCGAGCATTGCAACAAAATTGTAAAAAAATAACAAAATAGGAAATAGAACTAATAAATGTTTGTTTTTCTACTTCCAGGTGTAACTGACTGTTATGTGTGTGGAATCGGTGAGTAGGAAAAAACGTTGACACACTAATAAAAACCTTTACAATATTTATTTAATACTACATATTAATGGGGGTAAAGTAACACGGTTAAAATAATT
>JAQIVE010007045.1:0-10860 GCA_034698285.1 Sminthurinus bimaculatus
GAGCCACGTCAACCGTGCGGCAATCCCATTCAAACCTGGAGCAAGGATATTGCTAGTGCAATATCCATACTCCTTCATGCCTCATCTCTCCGAAGACTCGTCCCGAGTCTAAGCGCAGGTCAAGGGGGGTCAAACAACACCGAAGTTAAATAGGTAAATCCAAATTAGTAATGTAGGGGGTCAAATATAAATAAATAAATTAATACATGATAAATGGCAAGTAATAACACATAATAAATGGTAATTAATAACAAATGATAAGTAATAATACATAACTTACAACAAGTGGCACGGGACACCACTGTCAAAATAACTAATAACAATAATACAATAAACATGAAGTATAAAATAACAACATTAAAGTCATACATCATAATCATAAATCATAATCAAACAACTAAAATCAGACATAATAATCATAAATCATAAACAAATTAATACACACATAAATATTAAATTATTAAGGTAAGACAACATTATACTTAATAACAATAGATCAACATAATATTTGTAGTAGTAACTGTAGTTCAAGTAATATTCAATGTTTAAGAGTCAAGGAGCATTCAAGTTCAATTTGGGTCATTCATTTTGATATTAACGTATTTTCTTTCGAGTTTTCCAATTCCGCTCCCTGGGGTCCAGGGCATAACAATAATTTTTAATTTTACCAGGGATTATACGAGGGGTTATTAAAAATGAATGGGACACAGCATTTTGAAGTCTACTATTCTTTGGGTACGAAGTTATATCAGGGGGATCGTTGCGACTTTTATCCTCTACATATTCTGAAACTTTGAAGAGGGGAACAATAGTTGGACATACAAAATTTTCTCTTAATGTGGGACATACAAGTGGTTCAATAGTAGTGGTCTGTTGTAATTCAAATCCGTGATTTAATATTTTCTCCAATTCTGAGTAACAATTAGAAAAACGGGGGGTAAAACTAGAACTCTCTGCCAAACCTGTACAAACTGGAACATTAGACTTACATGCATAATTAGTTAAACCTTTATTATTATAATCTCCATCTAAATTTACATTACGTGGAATTACAACCACCTCCAATAATTCATCATTATCATTTACGATACTCTTATAACTATTACACTTAACATAATCATAAACATTATCAATATCATCTTCACAAGTCAATTCAAGAAATCTCATACTAAATCCATTATCTAATATATATAAATTATCATTCTCTTCTTCTCCTTCCATGTCCTCTCCACAGTAGTTACTAATTTTATCCTCATTTCCAAATTCACGGGGGTATACATAATCAGAGGTTAATTGTGTACATTTAATTCCGTAAAGTTGTTCTTCCTGCAACACTTTATCATCAATTTTATTATTTAGGGGAATAAATGTGTTATTATTGTCATTATTTATTGGGTAATCATAACGCAAGGTTACTCTTCTTTTATGAATAATAGTCGAATAATTATTAATTATGGGACTTATCGCATTATTATTACATTTAAATTCTTTATGTTCCGTAATTCTATTCACACCAATACTATTAATGTTTACAGTTCTGTATCTTGCTTCTGTTAACTTTTTATTGGGCAATAAATTATCACTTTTATTCATTTCCAACTCACTCTGTCCATTAATCTTAGGAGGCAGTTTAACAGTAGTCTGACTGTCCCGTTCAGCCAGACTTATTGAAAAACCTGGGGTGCAATAAACGAAGATCCAACTCCATAATTAGTATTCACATTATGACTATTTCCATGCTCTGGTACATAATTATTCACATTGACATTGGGAACTGGCAGGCTATTTACGGGGACTTGAAAACCAGGTGGAGCACTCTGACCGCTGACTGGATTAGCTCTAACATTTGTACACTCATTCCATTTATGACCAACAGAATTACAGCTATAGCAGGTAGGGACTCGAGAACGCTGATTATCAACTGCAGAGTAAAATTCTTTACTACTACTGTGTACGGGTGCAGTTCCACTATAATGTGTAGGGTACATACGAATTTTATCAGGGGCAAATCGTCCAGGTTCAATCTCAACCAACCGTTGAACGGACCTTAATAGCTGAGTAGTAGTAGTAGCTTGACTATTTAGTAAGTGTAACTGCATTGCCTTAGGGAGCCCTTTAGTAATTTTCTTGACTAGCTGCTCCTCTGTATAGTTTCTATTAGATTTACTCAACGCTTGTCTTTTCTTGGAAATATATTCTTCCGGAGTCTCACACTGCTCATATATAATAGCTTTGTTCTCCCTCTTTGCCTCTTCTCTCCGTTGATCGTCGTTATAATACTCCTGGAAATTTGTTCGAAACTCCCTCCACAGCTCGGGATAATTAGGTTCATCACCATAGAGGCGGTCAGCCAGTCGATTATACACACCGTCGAACCAAATTTTCACTCCCTTATGTCTCATGAATAATTTTATGTTACTGATGGCGAACTCGGGTCCATAGCCATATTCTCTTAATCTTATCTCAAATTCTCTTATCCAATGTCTGGCTGGATAGTTCGGATCGTAAGGTTCAGTTTCTCTAATAAAGGCGGCTTTAAGTTTTACGGCAATATTTCTGTTAACTGGGTCTACAGGAGCATCCTCAAAATCATCATTATCTTCGTTATCTGCCATTTTAATTTTATAAGGAGTTAAATAATTTCGGAGGTACTGTATAAAGTTTTAAAATTTAAAGAAATTACATCGGTGTCAATATTTATTGCTCATACTGTATATATCTCAAAAATTTTAATAATTTTTATAAGGGGTGAATATTATTTGCGTTTACTGTGTTATGTTTCGAAATTTTACATATTTCTAGAAGGGGTCATTATTTCTTCATGCTACTGTATATAGTTCAGATTTTAAAACAAAATTTATAATGGGGTCCATATTCGTGACTTGTACTGTATCGAATTTCAAAAGTTTATTTATTTTCAAAAGGGGTCACTTTTTAGCAGCTCCTACTGTATTTATTCACAAAAGTTTAAATACTTTCATAGGGGTCAATATATTTGGATCTCACTGTATGGAAAATTAAGTTTTTAACAAAGGTCAATAGTAAATTGGGTTTACTGTATCCGGAAAATTAAAGTTTTATATGGGTCATATATACACGAGTTGCACTGTATAGCGGATTTAATTATCGTGCTTCTATGAAATTTTAGTTTTAATTTTCCAAATAACTGTAATTCCTCAAAAAGAAATATTTATACTTGCTTGGAGTATGAGTTATGCGGTTTAACTACTCCGCATCTTATACGAATGGTGGATGCAGTCAGAGGAGACAATAGTTTTATTATTATTATTATTACTATTATTACTGCTGCAACTATTACTATTATTATTATTATTCATACAAAGACTGTATGTAATGGCTAATGGTGATGACGATGAAAACCATAATACATAATACCTATTTACGTACTACATGCACACTACATATACATAATACATATAAAGATCTGTCTCTTTCTCTCAACAATCCAAATTCAGCAATAATCAACAGTATCAAGTATCAGGTAAGTCATTCAACGGTAAGTACTTAAATATATTCATAATTCATAATATACGTATCTCATGTATTTTATATTATACGAGTTCAGCATGATAAATGATAATAATAATGTGATTTTACGTTTTACTTTCAGGATAAATTTACCAGGATGAAGGACCAAGTCATGAGAATCAAGAGGACAAGCAGCCAGGTAAGAAGAAGAAGGCACAACACACAGGTAAGGTTAAAGGTAAGTTAAAATAAACACAACTAAGGTAATTTAATTATAGTTAGATATTTAGTTTTACATTTTACACAAGCAAAAGACAAATAACTTTTCTATTTTCTATTTTTAGGTTTTAGGTCGGGGAAGAAACTGGATTCTCAACAAGGTAAGTAAAAACAAATAAAATACTACTAACATTATTATTACTAGCCCTATACTATTTAATTATAATTAAAAATTAATGTTTTTTTCTTTTTAGGAAAACGGAGGGACAGACAACAACAACACACACGTCTATACACAAAGACCGACAATCCCTATCTGAATGACAGTTCGAGAAATTTTCACAATTTCTCGGATTGTCATTCAAAAACGAGCCACGTCAACCGTGCGGCAATCCCATTCAAACCTGGAGCAAGGATATTGCTAGTGCAATATCCATACTCCTTCAATATGATGAAATTCATTAAGGATCAGCGCATTCTCCGAATTCCCAAGGTCAACAAGGTGGAACAAGCAGAGCTCGTGAAGATGACCGATTCCCTGACTAGGTCTGCTTTTGGCCTGTTCATGCTGGGGAATGTCTTGGCCTTTGCATTAGTAGTCGGAGAAAATTTGCTGCGGGTTTTTCGATCCATTTCTAAAGGAATTTATAAATGTTTTCAATCTTGTAGCATGTGTGCGCGGAGACAAACTCCCGTTTTTCAGTAAAACTCTCCTCAGATGGCTTCAATAAAATTATGAAGGTAAGTATGCAATGCATTGAATGATCTTTTGAACATAAATTGTTTCATTTCATTAGGATAAGTACCAAATCTATACACTTACATGATATTTTTAGAAACGGGGATAGTTTTTTCGTCGTTGAAATTTTCAAATTACCCTCCCAACTTTGGATTTTTTTACGTGGCCGATTGGGTTAGCGCCCGTGACCCGGTAAATTTATTTTTGGTTGCACCAGAAAATGTGACAGAGAAATGGGTAGGGCAACAAATTGGGCTGGGTTGATATACGATGTTTTCATAGAAACGCCATATATCAAGCCCAATTGTTGCCCTAGACCCTAGACTCCTCAATGATGACAGCAACCGAGTGAGCGCATGATATATCTTCATAGATTTTTTGTGTATTTATGTAAATACACAAAAAATATATGAAGAAATATCAGTCCTTTATAGCCTTTATACAGGTTATAAAGGACTTGTCAAGCTTACCTTTGCTTTTTATGGTGGTCTGCCTTGCCTGAAGGTAAGCAGTTAGCCTTGAACTTTTAAATGCGCTGCAGACCAGTGGCGACCGTTAAAAGGTAAAAGGTTTTCTTCTTTTGAATAAATATGCTTCTAAGTTTTACATATATATACTAAAAGTCCCTTTGTCATTGCCTATTTTACCTCAACCATAAAGATACCCCTGGTCTTGTATTGTGCACCCAAGCACAAGAAAATTCAAGTTCAACTTCACCATTTTCTGTACGCTATAAAACTTTGCGAGCTTATTCTGTTTAGTCGAGTTACAGAAAACTTGGAGCGGTTTTCTGGGAAAATAATTGATCACGAAAAATATCGTGTAAGTACCACTCTGTACCCTGTACAAACATGTACCGCTTTTTGCATTGTAAGCTTCATTTAGCTTGTTTTCACTGTCTGCTTAATACAAAAAATTCAGTTTTGCGATTTTTTAGTCCCGTTTCAAATATTGCAGGATAATAAATTTTTATTTGTATTTTTTTAAAGTTGAAGGGGGAAACCAGTTAAATTTATTTAAAATAAAAACAGACCCATTTGCTCAAAACTAAAATGAAATGTCCATTTTGCAAATATCAGACCCAAGTGAGAAAAAATCTCTACAACCACATTCGAACTCACACCAAGGAGCGACCGTACAAACGCCCACATCAGGATTGTAACTCGGCCTTTACTCAAAAATCCAATTTAGATACATATAAACTCAGCCACAAAAAAGACGACGAGAGTTTGTACAAATTCAAGTGCTCAAAGTGTCCCTACAAAACGAATCACAAAGGAAGCTTTGCACAGCATTTAAATGTTCACTCGGAGATCAAGCAGTTTGGGTGTGACCTTTGCCCCTTTCGAACGAAACATAAATATAATCTCAAGCATCATAAAAAAAGTGTGCACACAACGATAAAGCCCTTTAAATGCACTCAACCCGGCTGCAATTATGCCTGTAAACAATCCTGGAATCTAATCGATCATATGAAGGTACATGTTGAGGGCAAATCATTGATTTGTGTTTTTCAAGGATGCTCTTTCACCACAAAATGGAGGAAAAGTTTAAAAAACCACGAGATGGTGCATCAAAGAGAAAGGCCCTTCAAATGCTCCCTCTGCCCCAAGGATTTCAGTTATATGAACACCCTCAACTACCATATTCGACATCACACTGGCGAAACTCCGTTTCCTTGTCCCAACTGTCCTTTCCGGGCTAAATCGTCTGCTGCCCTGAGCCCCCATTTAAAGAGTTGCAAGTTGGAAACAAAGGGAGGAGTTGCTTTGAAAAAAGAACAAAATTTTCCAAGAATGTCCGTCTTTGAATGTAAAGTATCGGGTTGTGACTTTTTGGCGGAGCAAAATTCAAGCATGGCCGTTCATTACAACAACATTCATAATTTGCCAAGGATAAATCTAGCCAATAAAGAACGGCCTATTAATAGTCTTCTGTTATCCGGAGATTGATGAAAAGGAAGCTAAAATCTGGTTTAGTCTGGCATTACAAAGGCAGCATGGGTTTTTTTCTAAATCCAATTTTTGTTTATTGTGTTTCTTTTTTCAAATTAACTATGTTAATTGTTGCATTGGTCAATTTAAAATTTGTAAAAGTGTGTAACCGTGTCCAAGGAACAAAGCATAAATTGTTTGCAACTGGTTTCTTAACACGTTAATAAAACCGTATCTATCTAATAATCTAACTACAATTTTTACTCTCGGAATTACACGTAACAATTAAAAGAGCATGCATAGAAAATATTGAATTAGTAAAACAAAATAGTCAGATCATGTTTTCAAAGTTTTACAGAATATGGCTTATGGCAAATAAAGATTCTTGCGATTTTTCGCTTGAGCTTGTTTTCATTTTACTGTGCAGAAATTTGTTGCATTCTACTCTCAATTCTGAAAAAATCGATTCTCTTTTCTGGCCTTATTTTTCACTGTTTTTAACACAACACTCCTGCGTCAGAAGTTACAAAAAACATAAATAATTATTACAACCATTTAAAAAAAACATAGGAAAGTTCATGAGATTACCATGAGATTTGATGAGTTTTTTTGATGCGTACCTGGTCGAAAAACTTGTCAAGATTTCATGAAATTTCACGTTATTTTCATGCGCCAGACGTTTAAACTCGAGAAAAAACAATCGGACGCATGAAAAACGCATGAAAATATCACCATGTGAACATCAAATTTATTTTTTGATATCAATCAGCCATGACCTTATGTGACTTTGGTGTTTTGTCATGAAAAACTCCTGACAATTTCATGAACTTTGATGCGTTTTTCGACCAGGTACGCAGCAAAACCTCATGATGAAACTTTCTAAGTTTTTTTAAGGGAACATCTCATTAGAAGAATTTCCAGAATATTATGTCGTCTTTTCTTTCCACTTTGTTGTGCCTTGTCAGAAGAGAAGAAGTGAGCCTTGAACTTTTGAATAGCTATTCAACGGTCGTCGCTTGTACAAAGCTTAGGCTCCATACAAACGGCGACCGTTGGAAGGGAAAAGGCCTTCTCATTCGGAGTAAACAGACACCTGAATTATACGTATAAAAGGCGATTGTCATTGACTATTTTCCCCTAGAGGTTAAAAGTTCCCCGGACCTTGTATTATGCATCCATTTAGCATAGGAAAGTTCCAATTCTGCTGCAGCATTTTCTATACCCTATAAAACTGTGCGAGCTTATTCTGCTCAGTCGAGTTAACTACTTAAAACTTCCAGCGTAACTCTCGGAAACGATCTATACACAAAAAGGTAAAGTAAGAATAATATTGTGTACAAAAATTTAACGCGTTTCCCACTGTCAACTTACCTTTGTTTTTACTGCCCGCTTCATAAAGAAATAGCAGGTCGGCAAAAAATTTGAAATTCACATTTCATTTTAACTCGTCGTTACAAAATCTGTTCAAAAACTATTCAATGGTTCTTTATATTTTTTTACAGTTCATGTGGAAAATATTTTGAAATGGATTTAAAGTCAAATGACAAAAAGATGATTCAAATGATTCAAAACCAACTTGAAATGTTCATTCTGCGACTAAAAATCCAATTCATTAAACCATCAAATTTAGGGAATTTTTTACCCCATAATCGATTTTTATATCCTCCAAATCTGTCATATACGAGCAGAACAAGAGAAGTTTAAAAGATGTTTGGATTTTAAATATTCATTGAACTTCTTTTTACCTTAAGCGAAGAATATTACGTTAAAATGTACACTAAAATTAAGAATAGTACAACCTTAAGACCCTGCAACAAGGCATCGTTTTACAACCCGTTTAGGAGTAACTGCAAAAATTAAGTGCAATAAAAGCACGAGCACCCGGATATGGGAACAAAAACAAAGTTGTTGTAAGTTAATTGCGATACAAGCTATATAGCTTCAAACTTTGACTTTCAAAAAATAAAGCACACTTCTCCCATGGGACCCTACTGAATTGGTTTTCATAATCGCCCTTCCTACTATGCCCTGGACTACATAATGGTTTCAAGTGTTTAGAATCGTGTTTGCCTCTCTCTTTGTACTCTCTCTAATTCCGCCGTCTTCTTTCTGTCTTTACAGTTCAACGAATCTAAGGTGTTGGAAAATGAATCTAAAATCTAAGGACAAAATGGCCAAATTGGTCAACCCAAAATTGAAGTGTCCATTTTGCGACTACGAAACCAAAACCAACAAAATACATGATCTCTACAAGCACACTCGGACTCACACCAAGGAACGACCGTACAAATGTCCGAATCAAGATTGTAATTCTTCTTTCACTGAAAATTCCAGTGTAAAAACCCATCAGTTGGTCCACAAAAAAGATGACGAGAGTTTGTACAAATTCAAGTGCTCAAAGTGTCCCTACAGCACAGTGACAAGCGGCAATTTCAAACAACACTTGAAGACTCACTCAAATTTCAAAGAGTTTTCCTGTGACCTTTGCCCCTATCGGGCTAATCAAAAAACACACATCGAAAGGCACAACCAAAGTGTGCATTTAAAGTTGAAGCCGTTCAAATGTCCGCAGCCAAACTGCAATTATGCTTGCAGTCGAAAGTGCGATTTAAACAAGCATCAGATAGTTCACAAGGACAAAAACGACGAAAGCTTGTATAAATTCAAGTGCACAGAATGCCCCTTTAAGTCTTTACGTAAGGGAGACCTGACACAACATTTGGTGGTTCACTCCGAGGTCAAGCAGTTTGAGTGTGAACTCTGCCCCTTTCGAACTAAAATTAAATCTTGGCTCAATAGTCATAACAAAAGTGTGCACTCGACGTTGAAGCCGTTTAAATGTCCCAATACAGACTGTAACTTTTTCGCTAAAACTTCGTCGGAGGTAACTCGTCATGTGAAAGTACATGTTGATGAAAAGTCTTTGAGCTGTGGTTTTCCAGATTGCACTTTCTCTACAAAATGGAAAGTAAGTTTAAAGAACCACGAGATGGTGCATCGAGGGGAAAAGCCCTACAAATGCTCCCTGTGCCCCAAAGAGTTCAGCACAATGGGCAATCTTAATACCCATTTTCGACGTCACACAGGCGAAACTCCGTATCCTTGTCCTACATGTCGTTACCGAGCTAAATCGTCCGTCAACTTGAGTCGGCACCTAAAGAAGTGCAAATTGGAAACAAATGGAGGAATCAATCCAGAAATCTGTTTGAAGAAAGAACAACCTTTGCTCGAAGCTCCATTCTTTGGATGTAAAGTTGCAGGTTGTGAATTCTTAACACAGCAAAATACAAGCATCGCCATTCACTCCAACAACATTCACAATTTGCCAAGGGTGGACCTTACCAAAATGGAAATCCAAAATTATCAATCCCCTGTAATGTAAAGATTACTAGAAAGCCATGAAAGGTTTTGGCATGTCTTTTTGAAAACAATGTGCGATGGCTTTATTCTTCAAAAACCCTGCCATTTTAATTTTTTTTTAAACTATTTTGGATGCTAAATTGGCGTACTTGAAAAGCTTGAGGATTTTATCCTGTTGAAATCGGCCCAAAACAAATATTTTATTGAGCATTTTTTGTATGTAACTTTTTTTTACCACGTTAATAAAGTTGGTTCTACGTAGTTACTACGTACGTATCCATTGATATAGAATGACTAGTTTTTTGTCGGTGACTTTTATTTAGGATTGCAGCCAGCCTTTGCATGAATATGGTACATTATTTTAGCGTCACGCTAAATTCAAAATTCCCGCCTCCCATTTTTTTCCTAGAGCTTACAAGTGACATTGAAACCAAAAATATTTTGGCGGGATTCCTCAAACTGTAGGCGTGTTGATTTTTCAAAGTTAATCAAAAATCGAGTTTTAAAAAAAATTTCCTATCCAAACCATTAGGATTCTCGCCAAAATAATTTTGGTTTCAATGTCAGGGGGAGGTAGAGTCTTTGTAAAAAAATTGGGAGGCGGGAATTTTAAAAGTCGATATTAAAAAAATCATCGTCCTAAAGTAATCCTTTTGATCGTGGTCCAGCTGCGTCTGGGCAGGATTTACCACTGCCAGCGTTGGCGCTTACCTTTACTCTAAACCAGGGTCCTACAATTGCTTTACTTTAGGAATCGGAGAAATTGATCTGCGGAGTTTTCCATCGATTTATGAAGGGTGTCAAACTTGCAGCATGCGGGCGTGGGGACAAACTCCCGCTTTTCAGTACCGTAATTGTACCCGAGTTGGGATGGTTTGTGCATTTGCTCGGGGTAAACGCACTTGTATCTCTACAGCGAGGGCATATTTTTTCATGAAAACTTCAGGACATGTGTAAAAAAGCATGTCAAAAACAATGCTTTTGACAAAAAAATTTGAAAAAAATTATTGTTCCTACAATTCTTAGACAAACAGGTGTACCTGAGTTGGGATGGCATGCTCCGGAGTTGGGACGGTCGTACTAATGTTATAAAGTATGTTATACAAAGCAAGTAGTTAC